>JAIWQS010000142.1:0-126922 GCA_029891385.1 Erythroxylum novogranatense | reverse complement strand
AGAATAAGATTATTTATTATTAGATCTACCCAAAATTAACTTTATTGTGAAATTTGGGATTTGACGCAACCTTGGTTATCACAACACTTTTTTTACATATAAATATATTATTATTGATAACCTAAACAATGTACTCACCAAGTTAGACTGTGCTCGCTTCTAAGGCCCTTTAGTTTAATCAATGTAGTGGGAACCATCCTCTGTTCAACAACTGAAAACTCAGTTTCAATCTACATTTTTGTTTGTTTGTATTGTGGTTAAAAATCCAGTTTTTTGCTAGAGTGCATGTGGGGTTGTCTTCTCTAGACGTACATCGCCTCACGCACCTTGAAAATGGCTCCAAAGAGGGACATTGGTGCTCGTAAGAGCCGTCGCCGGAGATCGCCGTCTCCTGCTGCTCTGCTTTATTTCTTCAAGATCATCTTCTCTGATACGTTGGACGAAAGGAAAATGGTAACTCCATGTACTGTATTCCATTTTCTCGATTTACGTGCGTGTATGTTTTGACTGTTCTTTTCAAGTGATAAAACAATAATTGTTGTTGTATGCAGACATTGTTTGTTAGTGAGTTTTCATTTAGATGTCTTGCCTTAATCACTTTTATGTCTCGAGTACTTGGCTTCTTGCAATTTGAAATTTTTCTGCAGAGAATTCCTGCAAAATTTGGGAAGAAATTTGGGAATGAGCTTTCTGATGTTGCCACCCTGATTCTTCCAAATGGTCGTACTTGGCAAGTGGAATTGACTAGGTTTCATAACCAGATTTGGTTCGACGCTGGTTGGCATGAATTTGTAGAACACAATTCGATAGGTTGCAGATTCCTTCTAGTCTTTACCTATCGGGGCTCCTCCAATTTCGATGTTCTCATCTTTGATACCACTGCTTGTGAGATTCAATATCCATCTGATTCAAGAACTTCCGAGGGACCTAACTATGGTAAAACACGCCGTATCAATGATGAGGATGAAACTGAAGATATGGAACTTGTGGAGGTCTCAGGCCGTAAGATTCCATCACCGCGTTCCTTTTCATGCAAAAGCAGAGCTTTTGATGATAGTGCGAGTAAAGGGGAATCTAGCAAAAGGCACACTGAAGAGGACCACAGTCCAATACTGAACAAGCTTCAAACAAATGATGCTTCAATGGAAATCCGCATGGAACAGATGTTGGTAACTGCTTGAGGAGCAAAAGATCCAAGATGGAATCACCAGATGAGGCAGGAGATTATAATGCTAGTGAACTGAGGAGAGTGAACTTAGACAAACACGAACTGCTTAATCCATATGGATCACCTGTTAGTGAAATCAGGGATGGGAAGGCCGCTGAAACTATTCCAGGTAAGCTCTTAATTGAATCTATACTAATTGTTCTTCTGTCATGCTATGCTGTTATGGAAGTTAAGGTAACAATTGAATCGTTGCAATGTGAAGACATTACAGATGTTGCCAATGAAATGTTCACCAGTGGATTGACAAGAGCATCTCAAGAAAGCGAGAGGGCAATCCATGCTGCCAGAATGTTCAAACCCAAGAATCCTTCATTCATGACCGCCTTACGGCCATATAATTTCTACAACCATTTTTGGCAAGTCCCTGAACCACAATATGCTCCTAACTTTCCAAGTCTCACCAGGTTTTCCTTTGCTGTAATGTTCCCTTTTGTTTTGTGCAGCATGTTCCAGGTGAATTTGCTAAAAGGTATATGGCTAAAATTTTGGGCTATATCAAACTTCATGTTCCTGATGGAAGACAATGGCCTGTTCGAGTCCTCCGTAAAAAAAGGGGTGGTTTAACTCTTGGAAGGGGTTGGAACGAATTCTTCAGAGAGAACGATTTGAAGATAGGTGATGTCTGTGTTTTTGAGATAATGAAAAAGAACAGTGGGCTGAAAGTATCCATTTTCCCTGCAGTTCAAGACAATTGATCCAAGAGTAAGAGCAAATTTAAGGAACTTGATAAATGGATTTTAACTGGTACAATGATCTGCACTCTATTATGCTTTCTTACTTGAATTCCTTCACTTTTCTGCAGCATAAGGAAGCGAGTAAGCCATAGTGGATGTCACGATTTTGTTCCATGCCATTGAAGCTTTTTGTGGAGCTCTCTTCCATTTTGTGATGTACGTTGTTGATTGGAGCTTCATAGCTAATTCTCACAGATGATTGACGTCTGCTAGCTAGAATGATGTGTAACAGTCTCTGGTTTATCCTTATTAGTCGATGTATATAGAACTATGCTTTGTGAAACAGCTGTAGTAAGGTTATACAACTCAGAGGCAAGAAGTTTTTTGTTAAGGGACTGGAATCTCAAGCCTCGGAAATGGTGTATTGGGAAGAAGAATGAATCACCATATGTTAATATGAGCCCGATCTCACGTCAATATTATGGTGTTTTATTGTCCGATGAATCTAGGTCGTTTATTTATGGCCCCAAGTATGAGTCCATGAAAATAAATTACCGAGATTTCATGTACGAGAATAAAACAGTGTAATATTGACGAAAATCTTCCGTTAATATGATAATGTTGTGAATCAATGATAAGGACTTTTGGTTTACTTCAAAGGCTTTAACATCTGCTTGCATAATCACCACTTTGAAAACGTTAGCAACAGATAAATGACGAGTTAAGGTAAAATCTGATAAGCCCTTTAACTCAAAATGAGCTTTTCTTAAGGAAAGAGGATATAATGCCTCGCAGTAAATAATATATCAAACCAAGTGCTGTTGTAAGTTTTCTTCTACTTACAGAGGATGTCCATGTTGATTCATGAAGGAAGACATGCACGCTGGATTGAGCTTAAATACTTGCAATGAGCTTAAATAGTTAGAATGGTCCTTTTCAGATAAAGAAAAGGAAACAAAAGGACGAGCGGACATGTGGACTCATGAAACGAGACGGGTGTTTGCCACTTGGACACTACGGTGCTTGAGTATTAGTTTTAGCTCGTGCCAATCTACTTCTTGACTTATATACATACCGTGTGTAGAATGTACAAAGCCACCACACCACCACCCCAGGCCGCAGAGCAAAGTTGGGTAGGTCTTGTATCAAATGGCTCTCATGAGGAAGATAGGTCACAACATCAGGAACTGTTCACAGAGGTCGGATTCTTTGAGAGACCCTTTCAGCATTTCTTCAATGTAATCCACTCTAGCACCTTGGAGGGCATGAAACTGGTAATTTTCATATTTACAACAGAGGCCAGTATTTGTCTTGCATCAGATTAGTTTTTGTGCAGAGTTTCAGTACAAACCTCAATTTCAGCTGTTCTTGTTCTTGCATGTGAAAATCACTACATCATCAGTCAATCAGAAAAGAATTGCCAAATACACATTTTCTTGGGATTTTCATTTCTCAAATCTAACTGAATTTTACTTTTGCATGCAATAAGATTATAGTTGAAAACAGTTCTAAATATGAAAATAAGTTCGAGATCTTCTTGTTTTCTCCTCCTTGCAATTTGGATTGTTCTTGGAAAGCTTTGCCCTATGAAAAAGATTCATGCTTGCACCAAACCATATCTGCTACTGTAATTAACCATCCCACCAGTGATTCTGGTGGGCTAAATGAGACATCTAAGAATGTAATTTAACTTTAGTACTTGCAGAGAATTCCAGATGAGCATATCTGGAGATGAATTTTCTGATCATGCAGACCTTGTTGTTTATAACAATCATGCATGGCGAATTGGTTTAACAAGAGTCCACAAAAGCATTTGGTTTGATGAGGGCTGGCATGAATTTGTAAAGTATCATTCAATCTCTATGTTCACAGTTCTCATATTTGATAAGACGGCTTGTGATATTTACCATCCAAGTGATATTCCAACAAGTGATGAAGAGTCCAACCATGGCAAGAACAGTTCGTCAAGCAATGGTGCACACCCCACCACTTGCCTTGAAGGAAGCAGAAGGTGCAAAGTGGAAGAACAACTCGAGGTACCACATGATGATGGTGAGCTAATTACAGTATCCGAGAATTTTGATGTGAATTATGTTTCTCAAATGCTATGTTCTTAACAAGCGATGCACTCAATATACTCAGGAGAAGTATTCACAACTGGATTTAGAAAGGCAACCAGAGAAAATGACAGAGCTATTAGCATCGCCAGAACGTTCATGCCTACAAATCCTTCTTTCATGGCCGGGTGCGTCCACACAACATTAGTAACAACTTGATGGTAAACATACTATGCTCTGGCGACCTCCAAGTTCTTCATAATTTGAGACACAAGTAACCATACTTGTCGGTTTGTGAAGTTTATACCAGACAGATTTGCAAGAAGGTATCTGAGAGATATTAGGAGTACATAAATGTTCGTGTCTCCGATGGAAGATGGTGGCTGATCCGGATCACCGGTGGAGCAACAAAACGTTTTCATTTGGCCAATTGGAAACTAATGAATTGGATTCAATTTATTAATCTTATGTAATTGAATTCAATTTATATGTTTGGAATATTAAAAGACATGACTTGAATCCAATTACGTAATTAAATCTTATTTTTTATGAATTCAATTCACGCCTCAAATGATCTGAATTGAATTCTGAATTAAAGAATCAATTCTTTTCAAAACATTAAAAAAATTTCAAATATACACATTATAAATATAAAAATTACTACAAAATACACACCATTGATTACATACTATTTTTAGTTAAGGATAAAAGTTATATAAAACAATATAATTCTAATATTTATATATTTATTCTAAATAGTGTAAATCGAATTTAATTCAATCTCACCAATATAATTGATTTCAATTCATCAATAAATTGATTCAAAAATTCCAAATTACTATTAAGAAAAGGATTTCATGAGTTGGTGATGTCTGTGTGTTTGAGTTTCAGATTGAGCCCACCCAAGTTTTTTTGTTAGGATTAGGGCTTGACCCAATCATGTTCAATACTTGAGGCCAGATTGTTGAACCTGATCAGATTGAACCCATCTAAGTTCGAACTCGGCTCAACAGTTTTTGCTAGGATTACGGTTTTACCCAATCATGTTCGAAATAGTCGGATCTGATTTGACTTGTTTTAATTTTATTTTATTTTATAACTTAAAAATAATATTTTTTTGTTTATAATTATCAAATTTCAAGTCGAGTCTGATTTGGATAGTCCGAGTTCGAGGCCAACTCAGAGACTTAATCAACCTAAGCCCAATTTTCATCCTTAGTCTTCGTTGGTTCGAGTTTGTGGCTAACATATTTTGGGAGTCCGAGGTAGGCTTGAGCCGAATCAACCCTCTCATTGGTCCAAGTTTGTGGCTAATGTTTCCAAAACAAGACCAAGGGTCCAAGCATTTTCGGGTGGAGTTTTAAGCTGCACGAACTTGGCCCTAAACACATAAGCCCATGTAAAATCCGCTTGTCAACCATCCGTCTCTCCCAACCTTATCTACCTATCCCCGTACAAAGCCTGTCTCAATTGTCAATCACTAAACTCAGAAGAAGTTCCACATACAAAGGTTTCTGGTTCAGGTTGGTTTGTCTTTCCTTTTCCGGATATTAGAACTCTGCTATAAGGATTTATGGATCATTAAATTTCAGTTTTTTTTCTTCTTTTTTTTAGTTTTTCCAGGTTCTGGTTGATGACGACAATGACGACAACATCAGCAACACTGTTCCCATCAACGTTTGCTGTTGCCACTGTGAGCAGACCTGGGAGGAAAAACATGAAGGTGAGGTACATAACGGGACTGAACTCATTTGGTGGACTAAAACCTCTCAACAGTGTTACCTCATTAGGCCTACCAGTGAGCACTGAGCAGTCATTTACAAAAGTGGTGAGGTCGTTGAGAGCTCCATCAAAAGAAAATGGCAGGAGTGGTGGTGCATTCTCTTCAACTTGCAGTGCTGTTGCTGAGATTTTCAAGATCGCTGCAATTATGAATGGTCTGGTTCTGGTTGGAGTTGCTGTTGGCTTTGTCCTTCTTAAGATTGAAGCTTCTTTGGAGGAATCAGAGTGAGTGAGAGAGAGAAGCTATCAGCCATTGAAACTGGTTTTCTTAGTTATGTTGTTGATTGAATAATCCATTTGATGTAATCTCAATTTTGTAGTCGGGTCTGCAATTTCTGGCGATCCTGGAAGCATTTTAGCTTATATACTTTCATTTTGTAAGATAATTGCATAATATACTGTGTTCACAGAAAAATAGAAAGGAGAACAAAGATGAGTTCCTACTTGTTTGGAATTGATTAATTATGATGTTTTATAAATTTATCAAGGAGGTGTTTGGAATGTGATGAATTTAATTCAATGGATTGAAAGCTTGCTCCTCTGACTCCCATCACCTGTTAACATGAATTATAACATGAATTGAGTTTTAACTCAATTCATGTTTTGATATGTTTTTATATTTTTATAATAAATAGTTAAAAATTATATTATTAATTTAATTGTTTTATATTCAATTCAATAATATAATTTCTGACATCTAAAATTTAATATTTATTTAAATTATTTTAGTTTTATTTTTAAATTAATTAAATTTATTTTTTATCTCTCGTATAATATTTATAAATAAATTATTAATTAAATAAAATGAAACATTTTAAAATTAACTTTTATCTAGAACTTAATATTTATTTAATTTATTTTAATTATCTAAAACTTAATATTTATTTAAATTATTTTAGTTTTAATTTTTTAATTAATTAAATTTTTATCTCTTATATAATATTTATAAATAAATTATTAATTAAATAAAATGAAACATTTTAAAATTAACTTTTTATCTAGAATTTAATATTTATTTAAATTATTTTAATTATCTAAAACTTAATATTTATTTAAATTATTTTAAGTATTAAATCAAATATAAATTGAAGTTTATATATTTTGAAGATAATTGAATCAAGTGGAATTGAATTCAGTATAATATTCTTAGATTTGTTAAAATAATGTAATTGAATTGATTTAATATTCTAGATTTGTTAAAACGGTATAAATTGAATTGATCCCAACTTTTAATATAATTGAATTGATTCGTTCACTAATTCAATCGAGAGGTTTAAAACTACCCGTGGACGTCAATTTCTAAGTATAAATGAATCTAAGATTAGTAGTATTTTATAAATTCTTATACAGAATAGGATTTTAATACTTGATAGGTCATCTTAATCTTCATATTGTTAAAGCTCTAGATTTGGAGAGACCAATAATACACAGCCTTAATTTATTTAATAGAGGGTTAATAAATCATTATTTATAAATACAAAACAAGAGTTTATATAAATAGTCTCTATTGTTTTATTTTGCAATATATTTAAATAAATTATATATATATATAATATGAACATATTTGGTTAATATTATAAAGAATGTTTTAAAAATCGGACCGAAAGTTAAACCGTTAAATAAGAAATTTAAGGTTTAACAATATTAGTCCGTTATAAAATTAACTAAAATTAAAAAAATTAAACATTTATTAAGTAATTGTCAATAAAATTCAAAAAATTAATGATTAAATAAAATTAATTTGTTTATTTTATTTACAAAAATTATTAATTTATTAAAATTGATTAATTAATGAACTGATTGATTTTTAATCATAAGAATTATAAAAGTAAATAGAACTTGAAAGTCAAAATTGAACCGAAAAATTAAATGGTTTAAAATTTTAGATTCAAATAGCTAAACTGTTAAATATTTTTGTCATGATTATAATCAGAGCTATGAGTACCATTCTATACTTGTCGGCACCGCCAAAAGCATAATGATATCGGAGAAAATAGTAACAACATTAGGTATCGACCAATACCGAGTTTTCGCTTGTTACTAGTCAGTATTCAAAATATCAACCGTATACCAATCTGTACCGTAAGGTTTGAAAATTGAGGGATTAATTAGCAAAATTCCCAAATTTTTAACCTAACCCCTCAACCCATCCGCATCTCCTTATTCTCTCTCATTTTTATCTTTCTCCCAGACACTCTCCAATCTCCATACTCTCTCTCTCTCATTCTCCTCTTCGATGGCTGCTTCTCTCTTTAGACGACAACAATACCGCATGCCCTCCTCTCCATGCGTTGCCACTCACCATCACCGAACCATTTTTAAGCTTCACCGCATGCCCTCCTTGATTCCCCCACTCTCCACCACCATCCACCATCTACCGCTACCTACCACCACCGCTTATGAAGCTGCCATTCGCCAGATTCGGAAAAGATCCAAACTCAAACCTGACCCAACCCAAAAATCCAAACCAAATACATTGTGAATTTTTTTGTGTGTTTTTAATTTTCTACTTAATTGCATTTGTGAATGGGTTGTTGGAAATTGGAAGTTGGAATTAAATTGTGTGAATTTGTAATTTGTGTTGAGTTGGAAACTTGGAATTGGATATTTTGATTGGAGTTGAATGAATTATACATGTTTTTTGTTATCTTGTTGGTTATGATTTGGTTCATTCACAGTATGGCTATCTATGAATTGAGATTTGAATTTTAAGCATATCATTTGCATATGTAAGTAAGCACAAACTATCATCGCCCAAAAGAAACATGCCTTTTAGGTAATGCAAGAGTAATTATGAATACGATTCTTTCCAATCCATATATTATAATTTTATATAATTAAAATGAATACACTTTAATAATTTCTTCTTCTTTTATGTGAATGACAATTAACTAAAATTTCCTCCATCTTCTTTAATAAAGAATAAAGATAAACAATTAATAATAATGTTCCTCAATTTCAAATATTAAATTTAAAGCATTGCCTGAATAAGTGTTTAAAGTTTTGAAATTTAATTTGTCTTTCCTTAGAGGACTCCTATAAATTATATAAAATAATGGTTACATTCTTTCAACCTTAAAAGGATATCTTACAATTTATACGCTATCTTTTAATAAGCTAAAATTTTTGTTACTTGTATATATTATACAAGATATCTCAACTTCTTTATTAATTTCCAAAATCAAATATAAATAAATTCAATACCTTAGAATATAGTAAAGCTCCATCTTTTTTAATGATTGCTGATACTAAACTTGAGCTTTTATAATATGTTATTAAAGCGATGAGTCAATGTCATAGGCAAAAGAATTCATTGTAATGAGAAATTGATGTTTGTTTCTTCATTGAATTGTGTGTCACATAACACTAGTTCAATTATTTCAAGTAATGCATGAAATCTACTTATGAAAATAAGTTCAAATGTAGTCAAGTATGGTGAAGTTTAACATTCAACCTACCATGCATGCAGCTTTAATCATAAGTTAATATATTTTGTTACTTCAATCATATGTGATGGAATTAATTTCTTTTACAAGTCTGCAAATGTAAAGTCGTATAGCAAATGTGTGGTTTTATTGGTTTATGGAGTATTGATGAATTGTGTTAGATAAAATTGGATTGTGTTGGATGAAATTGAATTGTGTATGATTTTGATATATTTCTTCCTTTATTATTACAGATTATGGAAGGAAGTTCAAGACTCTGATCAAATGTGATGGGTGTCGAATCCACCAAAAATAATTCCCAAACACCAAACAAATATAAATTTACATGATGAGTAAATGGGGTCGATCCACAGATGATGGAATAAATTAATTATATTCAAATGCCAAAGAACGAATGAAATTAATTAAAAGGGGAGTTTTGGAATTTTCTACTAAAACTACTAATTGAACTAATCACTAATGAATTATTAACTCAATTAATAAAATAACTACGATTCGTCTAACAAAGAACGCAGATAAAATTGACTAACTCAATAAACGACAACTTAGTCAGGGAATTCCTAATTATTATGCATAGACCGCGATCATCGACTCAATTATTTTCTTTGGTTTAATAATATGTTAGCTATAGTTACCAACTATCTCTGACTCATCGTTTCTTCTTAATTTTAGAACAATCAAAGAAACTCTTTTAGACTATTCCCTAATTAACTAATAACCCATTCGAGACTCTCTCCAGATTCAATTAATTAGCAAGATTAAACTCTAAAGAAATATAACCCTAATCGACTACGACTCGACTCATGCTTCATCTAGTTAGATCGCAAGTTTCTTAACACGAAATCGCATAAGTATTATGTCCTAGTGCCAATTACCACAAACACTAATCACCTAGTTAACACCACCAAGTAAATCAGTTGGCGATATGCAAATTAATCGACTCTACAATCGGGCCCTAATCGCAGAATCAATTAATAAACAATAACAATAAAGCAGAAACTATACGAATATTATAAACCAAATAATCATATCAATAAGGTCTCACGAGTCAAAGCATAACAATTGAAATTTCCACTAAAAACAGTTTAGCTACTCATAACTAATTAAAGAAAACAAGATTCTTGTTTAGCATAGTCTAAATAACAAGGAAGAGAAGAAAACTAGAAGATGTAATTATTGAATGAGATCCCCCAAAAGCTCGCTGTCGTTTCTCCCTTCTCTGCATCCCCTCATCTACATTGTTGATTCCTTTCTAATTGTGGCTCTCCTCTATTAGAGTCTCCTAGGTTTTGTATGAAGTGGGCCCTCTCTTATAGTTGTTCGAGACCTTTTACGCTGATGCAAACATTTGTGATGAATGTCCCCGGTTATCGGTCTCGTCCAACCTTTAGACGGATTTTGGCTTCAGCCACAATCACCTTTGACGATTGGCGAATGAATCTAACACCTTTTTATTTTATTCTTCATTCCTTTCTCACCATAATTTCCCACCATCAATCGAAAGTTCAACACATATACTAACTCAACTTAAGCTTGACATGATTCTAGACAAGAAAGGCAACGATTAATCACACAATAATTAAATCAATAAGAGGAATAAAAGGAATAATTAAAACATAAATATTAGACAAATATGCACTTATCAAATCGCTTCAGAAGATACAATGATCCAACTTTGACTCATGCCGCATTAGTCCGGGTATGAAGAACTATACAATTTGTTTATTTTGTAACAAACATTTGAAAGGTGAATGGATCACTGATTGAAGAAGTATTTAGCTAAAGGTTAAAGGGATGTAGAACCTTGTAAAAAGTAAGTCATGATGTGAAGTAACAAATGAAAACATTGTTTGAAGAATATCAGCATGAAGAAAGATAGAAAGGAAATGTTCAATTATAAAATTGGTAGTGAAAGTTCGTTTACTAGTTTTCATGGTGGTTTTGGAAATATTGAAGGTGATAGTGTTAGTGATAATAGTAATGGTAGTGTTCCATCCCAGGTCTAGAAATAAGTGAATGTTACATCTGAACCTGATGTGAGGAAAAAAAGAAGGTAGGTAAGTAGGTTTTTTACATCACGAACAACTCCTGGAGCCCAACCTTCAATTCGTAGTGCAATACAATCAAGAGTTGCGACTCACAAAGTCAATATGGCAGTAGTTAGATGGTGGTATGACACAGATTCATCATTCAATACTTCTTAGTCCTATTATTATCAACTTGTGGTGGATGTAATAGTCTCTTACGGTCCGGGATACAAACTCCTTCGATTTATGACTTAAGAAGTAAAGCTCAGTTGTTGAAATTAAAAGTTAAAGAAGAGTGAATTGGGCTACTTTTGGGTGTTCAATCATGTATGATGGCTGGAAAAATATGAGACAAGAGCCTATTATTAATTTTTTGGTTTATTCTGTAAATGGCTCGATGTTTTTAAATCTGTTGATGCATCTGGCCTTATTAGAAATACTGATACTTTATTTAAGATATTTGATGAAGTTGTGAATGAAGTAGGGACAGAAAACATTGTTTAGTTCATTACTGATAACGATTTTGCTTATAAAATGGCAAAAAGAAGGTTATTTAATAGGTATAATTCTTTTTTTGGATTCCTTGTGCTGTATATTGTATTGAATTAATGCTGAAAATATAATAGATCCTAGCTATTTTTCTATTATTGATTAGACTATGCAGAAAGCTGAAAAAGGTGACTAATTTCATCTATAATCGTGCATAAGTGTTGAATTTGATGAGAAATGAATTTATCAATAGTAGGAATCGATTCGCCATAGTGTGACAATATTTGCAACAAAATTTTTATCACTTCATCTTTTATTTCGATGAATAAATAGTTAAGATAAATGTTTATCAATAATAAGTGAGTTGCATTTTAGCATGCTAGGTCTAATGTTGAATTGAAAATTTCCAGCATTATATTGGAAGTTAGAGAATTTTAGTCTCAATGTCAATTTGTTATATGAGTTTATGAGTCTTTTGTGAGGGTGCTTCGCTTGACTGATAGTGAAGAAAAACTAACAATATGTTATTTTTTGGATGTCATGAAAAGGGCAAAAGAAGCAATCAAGGTCAATATGAAACATAAGTCTTCTTTGTATACACCGTATTTTGCAATCATCAATGAGAGATTGGAGAGACAATTTTCTCCGTTGTTTGCGATTAAGTGTTTTGAATCTAACGTATATTTCGACTATATTTTACAAAGAAAGTTGAAGTTAATGGATAAATGTTATTCACTATTACAATGATTGTTGGCCATTAAACGATTTAGGATCTCTTAAGCTCACAAATGAAACTTTATAAGCATTCTTCTGGGATTTTGTATTGCCGATTGTTGTTTGATAAAAGCAAAACTTTCTTCAGGTTTTATCCGTTTCCTTTTTTTATTTGTTAAAAATTAATTATCACTATATTTTGTTTGTAACACTATTTTTATTATCTTATGATTTATAGTTTCTTGGTGGGGTAATTGGACGTGATGTTCCAAAATTACAAAAATTGTAATCCATATTTTAAGTCAATATGTGAAGTACAACAGTCGTGAACAAAACTAAATTACATTTAAATTCATCCATTTTAAGATAAGGAATAGATTGGAGAATAGAGATTGAATAACTTAATCTTTGTCATTACAATTTAAAACTTTGAAATGTATATTATTATTATTATTATTATTATTATTATTATTATTATTATTAATAATTTTGATGTGTTTTCTTATAATTTTCTAATAATTAAATTTTATTGTTTACTACGAGTCTTAATAGCATAAATAGTTCAATGATCTAATTTTCATTGATAATATTGATCTTTTGATTGAGTTTCGAGAACCAAATTTGATGACTTGGAAGACAATCTTGGTTAGAAAAACATTGACATGTCATTTAATGCATTCAATTTGAATAATGTGATGATGAGACTCCTCTCAATGATGAGGATTTTGTATCAAATGATAATTGAGGTTATTGTAGTTATAACGAATATCCTTCCGTAGACGATTGAATGAAGTTACAGGGTTTTTTTGTTGTTGCCTTTTTTTAATTTTACTTATCTTTGATGTATATGTTAAATTTATATATGTAATATAATTTTAAATATTTTTATTACAGGTTTCATTTATATTTGGTTGGTTCCTTATCACGAATTCTTGTCATAAATTGTAATAGTTTGAGAGTTGAGGATATTTATTATTCTTTTATTGACTATTTTGAATTTTGATATAGTTATTATTTATTATATGATAAAATGGTAATATTTTAAATTATTATATTGTTCTTAATTTTATATTTGTATGATGATAATTGTCTTTTTTCATATTAATTATAGCTATTATTTATATGTAAAATATTTTAAAATTATTGTTATTTCATATTAATTGTGGTTATTATTTGTTATTATGATTATTGAAAATAGAGTTGATGTAAACTTATAAACTATACAATACAATTATACAATATGACAATAGAATATTTTATAATTTTAAAAATTTTAAGAACTAATTTATAAATTTAAAAATTACTTAAATGATATCTAACATTAACTAGTATTAGTATAAAATATACCAAAACTCAATCTAATCCGATATGGTATTGGCATGGATTATAATTAATATTTGATCGTTAATAAATTAATAAAATGGCATTTTAAAATTTTAAAATGTTGAATAATTATTTGTCGGAAAGTAATGACGGATATGGAATTTGCAGTTACCAGATTAAGAAGTGAAGAGAAGAGAAGAGAAGAAATTTGAAGGAGATGAATAGGAGGCGATGATGCAAGGACTTCCCAACAACTCGCGGCTCTCCTCTCCGCTGCTCTTCCCACAGACGACGGCGACTCCTCTTCTACTTCCACCGCCTCGCCCGACGACGCCGCTCGAGTCGCCGCAATCAACTCTCTCCATCGCGCCATTCTCTACCCTCCTAACTCCCTTCTCGTTGCTCATTCTGCCTCTTTCCTCTCGCAAGGGCTCTTGCAGCTTCTTTCTGACAAGTACTCTCCCCTCTATCTCAAACCTTATTTGTTTCTATGATCTTACTAGTTACTTGCTAATAACTGTTTTCCTTTATAATTTTGTCTATTGAATTCTTTTAGTCTTTAGTGAATAAAGAGAAGATCTTTATATGTATATATATCACCTTGATATTGAAAAAATGTGTTCGGTTAGATCATACTCGGTGAGGCAATCTGCGGCTAGTGCATATGGAGCAATGTGTGGTGTGGTGTGCTCAATTCTTGCTACGCCTAATGGAAGGCAAAACCATGTTATGCTTTCGGCTCTCGTTGACCGTTTCATATCTTGGGTGTTGCCATTGCTTAGCAATGTTCATGCTAGTGATGGTACTACGCAATTTGCAGTCGATGCTTTGCGCGAGTTCTTTAGTGTTGGAGATGTTGTGGGGGTTGAGAGATATGCTGTGTCTGTACTCAAAGCATGCCAGGGACTTCTGGAGGATGAGAGAACCTCCTTGAATTTGTTGCACCATCTTCTGGGTGTTTTGACTTTGATTTCTTTGAAGTTTTCTAGGCTTTTCCAGCCCCATTTTCTTGACATTGTTGACCTGCTACTTGGCTGGGTTTTGGTACCGGATCTTAAAGAGGCTGATAGGCATGTAATTTTAGATAGTTTCTTGCAGTTTCAGAAGCATTGGGTGGGGAATTTGCACTTTTCTCTTGGGTTGTTGTCCAAGTTTCTCGATGACATGGATGTATTAATACAGGATGGTAGCCATGGAACCCTGCCACATTTTCGGAGATTGCTTGCACTGCTTTCATGTTTCTCAACTGTATTGCAGTCCACTGCTTCGGGTTTACTGGAAATGAATTGTCTTGAACAAATTACCGAACCTCTTAGCAAAATGATTCCTCGACTATTGGGATGCTTATCTGTGGTTGGAAGGAAATTTGGGTGGTCAAAATGGACTGGGAATTTGTGGAAGTGTTTGACTCTATTGGCAGAGATATTACGTGAAAAGTTTTCTTCCTTTTACCCAGTTGCTGTTGATATCTTATTTCAAAGTTTGGACATGAGTGCTACGACTCTACCTGGAGCTGAGAGGATTACCTCTATTCAAGTTCATGAGATTCTAAAGACTAATCTTCAGTTATTATCTTTGCAAAAATTTGGCCTCCAATCATCATCAGTGCAAAAAGTACTGTCTTTTGATGCACCTATATCTCACTTGCGTTTACATCCAAATCATCTGGTAATTGGAAGTTGCACTGCTACTTATATTTTCATGCTTCAACATGGCAATGATGAAGTTGTTCATCAAGCAATGGCCGTGTTGATTGAAGAGCTGGTTTTATTGAAGGACTTGCTTCAAAGATCTCTGGATCTTGAATATGTGGTTGAAGTTGAAAAAAATGGTCGATATTATTCAACCCATGAATTAGTAGCATTGGTAAAGTTTGATTTGAAAGTTCTGTTAACATGTGCCCCCTTAAGTATGTCGAGCAATACAATTGGTCATCCAGATATTGCGGCCACATATGTGAAACGATCAGAAAGATTGTCATCATTTATTCTTGAGAAACTGGATGCATTTGGTCTGCCAGTTGCGGCCTATATCGAGTTGCAAGTTGACATCATAAGGGCCATGAACAGGCTAACTGCTATCGAATTATGGGGTAGATACTCTGTAAAAAATCATGTGGACAAGAAGTCTTTGGCCGATGCTGACCCTGATAAGGTACATAAGGATCAACAATCTTCTTTGATTGTTGAGCATCTGAGGAAATATGGTCCGTTCCTTGTCAAAGCTCTGCAAGTTTCTTCTCCTCTTGCCGTTAAAGTAGTGGCCTTGGAATGGACCCAAAGATTTTGTGAAAATCTTATTACCCTTTATCCAAATTTTGACATAACTACTGATGTGTTTGGAGCATGTGGATACATTAATAGTGTTAGCATTCTTGTTTTTTCTGTTTTTGATGCTGCATCTGATAGGGAACCAGAAGTGAGGTCACGTGTTGCCCTAGTCTTGGAGTTGCTTTTCCAAGCAAGACTAGTTATTCCCATGCACTTTAATGCTACGGCAGAACTGGTATTGGAAAAACTTGGTGATCCAGATGTTGATATAAAAAATGCTTTTGTTAGACAGCTCTCCTATATGTTGCCGCTGACAATTTACTTTTGTGGTTTATGTGACCAAGAAATATTTGTCACATCGTGGGCCAAATGCCCTTGTATCCAGTAACAGATCCAATTTGCGCTGGAAGCAATTATTTGCCCTGAAGCAGTTAGAAAGACATCTTAACTCGCAGCAACTTGTTTCCATTCTGAGTTACATTTCACAGAGATGGAAAGTTCCTCTCTCTTCTTGGATCCAACGGCTTGTTAGTTGCTGCCGGAACACCAAGGACTATGTTCTGGGCCAACATGAGGAAACAAAAAAGTCTGAGACCAGTTTCCTATGGTTTGATGTGAAGGTGGAGAATGATCTTCTTGAAAGGACTTGCATGGTGAATAATCACGCTGGTGCTTGGTGGGCTATACATGAGGCAGCTAGATATTGCATTGCCACACGCCTTCGGACCAATCTTGGTGGGCCAACACAAACTTTTGCTGCACTTGAAAGAATGCTGTTGGACATTGCTCTTGTACTCCAGCTTGATAATGAGCAAAATGATGGAAATGCAGGACTAATGGGCTCCTCTGGTACTCATTTGCTACCAATGAGGTTGCTACTGGATTTTGTTGAGGCATTAAAGAAAAATGTGTACAATGCATATGAAGGGTCAGCCATTTTACCTTCAGCTACTCCCCAAAGTTCCTTGTTCTTTAGGGCAAACAAGAAGGTGTGTGAGGAGTGGTTTTCTCGTATATGTGAACCAATGATGAATGCTGGATTGGCACTACAATGTCATGATGCTACAGTCCAGTATTGTAGTCTGCGCTTGCAGGACCTTAAAGGTCTTTTGGGCTCATCTTTGAAGGAGAAGTCTAGGATGCATTTACCTGAAAACCTTCGGAATATCAGGGATAAATTTTCTGGGGATGTTCTGAGGATTTTGCGGCATATGGCACTGGCTCTATGTAAGAGTCATGAGCCAGAGGCTTTAATTGGTCTACAAAATTGGGTGTCAATGACATTTTCTTTGTTATTTGTGGATGAGAACAATTCCTTGAATCACAGTGCAACATTTGGACCTCTTGCTTGGATAAGTGGTCTTGTCTATCAGGCACAAGGTCAATACGAAAAAGCTGCTGCTCATTTTACTCATTTACTACAGAATGAGGAATCACTAAATTCACTGGGCTCTGAAGGTGTACAATTCTCTATTGAACGTGTTATTGAGAGTTATACTGCCATATGTGATTGGAGGTCTTTAGAGTCCTGGCTATTACAGTTGCAAACATTGCGTTCTAAACATGCAGGGAAGAGTTGTTCTGGTGCTTTAACTACAGCAGGCAATGAAATCAATGCAATTCATGCACTGGCAAACTTTGATGAGGGTGACTTTCAGTCAGCATGGTCATATCTTGATTTGACACCAAAGAGCAGCAATGAACTCACTCTTGACCCTAAACTAGCGTTGCAAAGGAGTGAACAAATGCTTTTACAGGCAATGTTGCTGTTTCTTGAGGGAAAGGCGGATATGTTGCCACATGAAATTCAGAAGTCTAAGTTAATGCTGGAAGAAATATTGGCCGTTTTGCCTCTTGATGGTTTAGCTGAGGCAGTACCATATGCTACTCAGTTACATTGCATCTTTTCATTTGAAGAAGGTTACAAACTTCATGGAACACAGGCCAGTATTAAACAACATGCATCAATATTAGCATTGTATGTTGAATCAGAAAAATCTCTTATAAATAGAGTTCGACAAGATTGCAACCAGTGGTTAAAAGTTTTTCGGGTTTACCGAACTGTTTTCCCAAATTCTCTGGTGACTCTAAAGCTTTGTTTGAGTTTGTCAAGTTTAGCCCATAAACAGGGTAACTTAATGTTGGCAAACCGCCTTATCAGTTATCTAAGAGATCATGTTCCCAGTTGTTCTGAGGAGGGACATGATGATTTTCTATTTTAATTTGCTTTTGAGGACTTCCATCTCATGCATGCTGAGAAAAGTATGAAGATGCATTTGCAAATCTCTGGTCATTTGTACGCCCTTGTATTGTTTCACCTGAATCCATAATCTCTCAGGCAGCTGATTCTGTCTTGAAGGCTAAGGCATGCCTGAAACTCTCAGAATGGTTGCGAAGGATTATCCAGATCTGCTTCTGGAAAATGTGATCCATAAAGTAGAAACAGATTTTAGCATGGATGACAAATTTTCGGGTGGAAACAGTGGACATGCTGTCGACATTGAGATGAGCAACTTTAAATCTACACTGCATGTTCTTGTTGAAGAGATCGTGGGCACAGCCACTAAGTTGTCAACAAAACTTTGCCCTAGAATGGGCAAGTCATGGATGTCTTATGCATCTTGGTGTTTTAATCAGGCCAAATGCTCTCTCTTTACCTCACACGAAAATGTCCTCTCTTCATGCTCCCTTTCTCCCATACTTCACGAGGAAGTCTTGCCAAATAGATTTAATTTGACTGAAGATGAGAGGAAACAAGTGCAATATGTGATATTGCAGCTATTTCAAAATTCATGTGATGATTGTGATAACAAAGGCGGGGAAGGGAAGTTTTGGCCTGATTCTGTGGAGCCCATAGAAAACAGTCCTATGAAGGCTTTGATGCTTCAAGTAATAAATATAATTGAAGATGCAGCTGGGGCGCCTGATGCTGAAAACTCCAGTAACGAGCCTCTTTCGGTTACTTTAACATATCAGTTGCAGAGTGCCTTACGGTGTTATTGTGCTGTTCTTGAAGAAAGAGATCTTTCATCTGCAATTGATGATTTGGTTAATGTTTGGTGGTCACTGAGGAGGAGAAGAGTGAACCTCTTTGGACATGCAGCATATGGTTTCATGCAGTTTCTTAGATATTCATCTGTACAGCTTTCTAATTTCCAGTTCACTGGCACTAATAGCGAGTCATTGAATTCCAAATCTGCTAGCTATACTCTGAGGGCTACTTTATATCTCCTTCACATCCTCCTTAATTATGGGGTTGAATTGAAAGACACCATTGGGCCAGCTCTTTCAACCATTCCATTGTTTCCATGGCAGGTGAGAGTTGTTCTCTGTCTTTGTCTTTCTCTATCTCTCCTCTCTCTTGCACACGAACACACAGATGAGATTCACTATTTGTTTGTGTGGTTGGTTAATTTCTTGTTCTTGTTCCGTTTTCTATTGTAGGAAGTAACTCCACAATTGTTTGCTCGTTTGAGTTCTCATCCTGAACAAGTAGTCCGGAAGCAATTAGAGGGCGTGATACTGATGCTGGCTAAGTTATCTCCTTGGTCCATTGTGTACCCGACTCTAGTTGATGTCAAAGCTTATGGTGAGAAGCCATCAGAGGAGTTGCACTGTATTTTGGAGTGTTTGGTAATGAATAACTTTCTACTGATTAGTGGGACTTTATTGTGCTTCTAGTCAGTTATAGCAATCTTAAATGCATTTACTGGTTACAGTACTTTCTGTTGATTTGTTATACTAATGTCCTGAATTTAATTTTCTGATAATTGAAAATGATTTGTATGGGAGAAAACACTAGTATGTCCTATTGTAGCATGAAAAGTTTGGAGTAGGGGATAGCTTCTAGAAGTTGTCAAGCTGAAAGATGGTGTCAATTTCATCCTGTATATTGGTTTAGTGAGGGAGGAGTAAGATATAATAAGGGAGGGGCTATATCAGACCCCCTATAGGAGTTGGAAATGTTGAGTGCACTTGTCATTGAGCTTGAAGTGCTATGCATTTGGAAAGGGCTTCTTTACTTTCTTGCTTAGGTCAAATTTTTCTTAATTTTATGTATGGGGAAAAAGATAATCAATTCTTTACTTTAGTTCCTTTTGTACTTTAACATTAATAATGAGCTTTATTTCCTTTTCTACTTTGAGGTTCTATTCTGTTGGCTTTTCATCTATACTAAAGTTTGTTTTTAATGAAGCTTAGTTGTGAAATGGAACATCACATGTGTAATTAAACATATGCTTGTATTATGCAGAGGGAGTTTTACCCTAGACTAATTCAGGATGTGCAACTCATGATAAATGAACTTGAAAATGTTACTGTTCTTTGGGAGGAACTGTGGCTCAGCACACTTCAAGATCTTCATGCTGGTAAGTTGTAGTTTGCAATCATAAATTTTTAAAGGTTTCCATTATTATCTAAGTTCATTGTTGGTCCTGTTATGTGTCATAATTGGCTTCTACTTATATTTATGTATTTATATAGCATGTGGCTTGATTTGTGTTGGATTACTATGAAGTGTGTGCTAGAGGTACAGGAATTGGCAAGTTTACATGTATGAATGGGACCATTTTTTTCAAAAATTGTATGCAATTGCAGTTTTAAAATCTTGCAGACATTTTATTGATTGGTTAAGTATGCATTCATGTTATTTTTCTATAGATTGATATTCAAATTTTCTGAGAACATCGTGTGTGGAGCTTTTTTCACTCGATTCTTTTTCAGATGTGATGAGGCGCATAAATCTGCTAAAAGATGAAGCTACACGAATTGCTGAGAATTCTACTTTAACTGAGAATGAAAAAACTAAGATTAATGCTGCCAAGTACTCAGCTATGATGGCTCCTATTGTTGTTGCTTTAGAACGTCGCCTTGCTTCAACATCTCGGAAACCTGAGACACCTCATGAAATGTGGTTCAATGAGGAGTATAGGGAACGACTGAAATCAGCCATTTCAAAATTTAAGACAGCTCCAACTTCTGTGACTGCTCTTGCAGAAGTTTGGCGGCCTTTTCATGATATAGCTTCATCCCTGGCATCCTATCAGCGGAAGTCGTCAATAAATTTGAGAGAAGTTGCACCCCAGTTGGCTTTATTGTCATCTTCTGATGTTCCAATGCCAGGTCTTGAGAAGGAAGTCCTAGCTTCTGAACCTGAAAGTGGTCTTGCAGCATCCCTTCAGGGAATTGTCACAATTGCTTCTTTTGCAGAACAAGTTACAATCTTGTCAACTAAGACAAAACCTAAAAAACTTGTTATACTTGGTTCAGATGGTGAAAAGTATACATATCTTCTGAAAGGGGGTGAAGATCTACGTCTTGATGCCAGAATCATGCAACTTCTTCACACTTTAAACAGTATCCTGCGTTCATCTTCTGCAACTCGTACTCATAGGCTTGGCATACGCCACTATTCTGTAACTCCTATTAGTGGTCGTGCTGGTCTAATTCAATGGGTGGACAATGTGATAAGCATTTACAGCATCTTTAAGTCTTGGCAAAACCGTGTGCAGCTGGCCCAACATTCAGCAATGGCTCCAGGTAATACAAAAAATTCTGTTCCTTTACCTATACCCCGACCAAGTGATATGTTCTATGGTAAAATCATGCCTGCACTTAAAGAAATGGGCATAAGAAGAGTTATTTCCAGAAGAGATTGGCCACATGATGTCAAGCGGAAAGTTCTTCTGGATTTAATGAAGGAGGTTCCGAGACAACTGCTTCATCAAGAACTCTGGTGTGCTAGTGAAGGATTCAAAGCCTTTAGCTCAAAGTTAAGAAGGTATTATTTGAGGAACCTGAAAAAGCTGTTTTACACACTCTTGTTTAAGCTTCAAAGTTAGAGATCCAATTGACTTCTTAAGTGTGCTTGACTGATGGGGTGGTACAGTGAAGCCTACAACTTGTGAACTTGTGTTTCAAAACAATTGGTATTTGTTCCAGCCTTTTTTGAAATCAATACCTTGACCCACAATGTTTTGAAACATGTTGCTTGTAAGTAAACCTTGAGTCACTTGTTCTTTACCACACATTGTTTATCTTCTTGGTTGAATAGTAACTTCTGTGAGTAATGCAACCTCTGTTTTCCAATGTCCTCATTTATCATTCTCATGCTTTTCATCTTTTTTTTCCTTTCCTTTTCTTATTTTATATCTTTAGACTAAGAAGTTTTTTGGTCAAACCACAATTTCAAGAAATAAAATCGGGAAAAATCTATCAAGCAAAGATAATGGGAAAATTAATTTCTTCGTTCCCACTTAGTCTTCATATATCTGGTTTTGACAGATTAAGTGGTGAGAGACTTGACTGTACAACTGATGGTTGGGAAAGGTGATTTAGTATTGCACATTCTTCATTTGACATCATTTCTTCTGTTTTGGGTTGGATGGTGGATCTTATGAAATTTGTTTTCTGGATGAATACTGATGACTGTTTTCCCTTAGCAGGTATGCTGGAAGTGTTGCAGCAATGAGTATGGTGGGTCACATTCTGGGCCTAGGAGATAGACATTTGGATAACATTCTTGTGGATTTCTGCAGTGGTGATGTTGTGCATATTGATTATAACGTTTGCTTTGATAAAGGACAAAGGCTAAAAGTTCCAGAGATTGTTCCATTTCGCCTTACACAAATGATAGAAGCTGCTTTAGGATTGACTGGAGTTGAAGGTACATTCAGAGCAAATTGTGAAGCAGTTCTTGGGGTCCTAAGGAAAACAAGGACATAATATTGATGTTATTAGAGGTGTTCATTTGGGATCCACTTGTAGAGTGGACACGAGGGATTTGCATGATGATGCAGCAATTGGTGGTGAAGAAAGAAAAGGCATGGAGTTGGCAGTCAGCTTGAGCTTATTTGCGTCACGTGTGCAAGAAATTCGTGTTCCCTTACAGGTACTCAATTTTCATAAAAGTTTTGGCTTTGTACCTTTCATGTACAACATTGTGCTAGTTTTGATATTATCGATGAAATGCTAAGATTGAGTAGATTCATAATGTCAACTGTATTCCCAGTTTGCTAACTTTAAGCCTGTCTGACATGCTTGAAATTAATGCCTTTAGTGCTTTTGTCAAAATTGCATGATGTGTTTTGTTGAGTTGTCATTGTGGCGGCTTGGAAGTTCTAATTTTGCATGCAAGGGTTCTGTTAGATTTTGGGTCCCTGTGTTATGTTTTTTATGAGTAATACTCTATTCTTCTAATATTTAGGAACATCATGATCTTCTATTAGCCACATTACCAGCGGTTGAATCTGCTCTTGAGGTAAAAACTTCCTGCTTGAATCTTTTGTCACAAAAATTTTTGGTTTATTTTGAACCATAAATTGCTGACAGACAATGTATCTCAGAGGTTTGCTGATGCTCTACATCAATATGAGGTTGCGTCTGCACTTTTTCATCGGGCTGATCAAGAAAGATCAACTCTTGTTCTTCATGAAACATCTGCAAAGTCGATTGTTGCTGAAGCTACTTGTAATTCAGAGAAAACTCGTGCTTCTTTTGAAATGTATGCTCGAGAATTCACACAAGCCAAGTCAGTTGTAGCTGAGAAGGCCCAAGAAGCTGCTACATGGATTGATCAACATGGAAGAACCCTTGACGGTCTCATGAAGCAATCTACTGGCGGAAATAAATTCCTGCATAACGCTGAGTACTGTGGCTGACACTTTATCTCTTACATCAGCTGTCATGGTTGCAGGAGTCCCATTGACCATAGTTCCTGAGCCCACACTAGCGCAATGTCAGGATATAGATAAGGAAGTTTCCCAGCTTATAGCTGAACTGGATCATGGATTTGAATCTGCCCTAAGTGATATTCAAGCATATTCTTTGGCTTTGCAAAGAATCCTACCTTTGAATTACCTTACGACTAGTTCTGTACATGGATGGGCACAAGTGTTACAAATGTCTGCAAATGCCCCTTCCTCTGATATCCTTTCTCTTGCCAGAAGACAGGCTGCTGAGCTTATTACTAAAGCACATGGGAATGTTATGGATTCTGTTAGATACACACATGGTGATCTTTGTTTCAAGGTGGAGAAATATGTGGCAGAGATAAGTAAACTTGAAGAAGAGTGTATTGAGCTTGTCAACTCTGTTGGCTCGGAGACAGAGACAGAAGCCAAGGGTCGCCTTCTATCTGCTTTCCTGAAGTACATGCAATCTGTTGGTCTTGTGAGGAAAGAAGATGCCAATTTTTTCAACCAATCAGGAATACCGTATGAGCCCACCAAGGACTTAAGTTCGTTAGGGGAGCTGGAGGACAAGAAGGATAAGGTGTTATCTATGTTAGATATAGCAGTGAGTTCCTTGTATAATGATGTTAAGCACAGAATACATGAAATTTTCTGCAATACAGATGGGAGAATAAATGCAAATCACAGGTTTGGAACTATTTTCTCTGAGTTTGAGGAGCAAGTAGAGAAATGTGTACTTTTATCTGGCTTTGTTGGTGAATTGCAAGACTTCACTGGCAAGGTCATACCCAGTATTGATACAGATTTTGGCATTCAAAGTTCCTCTTCTGAAAAAAATTGGGCTATGGTATTCAAAACTACTTTACTTTCTTGTAGAAACTTCATTGGCCAAATGATTGAAGGTGTTTTATTGGATGTGATAAGATCTGCTGTTGCATTAAATTCAGAAGTAATGGATGTATTCGGGTTAATCTCACAAATCCGGGGATCCATTGACACTGCTTTAGAGCAACTTTTAGAGGTTGAAGTAGAGAGGACAGCCTTGGTTGAATTAGAAAAAAACTACTTTGTCAAAGTTGGCCTTATTACTGAGCAGCAGTTAGCTCTTGAGGAAGCTGCTTCTAAGGGTAGGGATCATCTCTCTTGGGAAGAGGCCGAGGAGCTTGCCTCACAAGAAGAAGCTTGTAGAGCACAGCTGGATCAACTTCATCAAACATGGAATCAGAGAGAGATGCGAACTGCTTCTCTCAAAAAGAGAGAAGCTGATCTAAAGCATACATTGGTTTCTTCTGAATCCCATTTTAAATCTCTAATTGAGGAGACAAGGGAGCCACAGGCTTTAGGAAGCAAAGCATTATTGACCCTTCTGGTTAAGCCCTTCTCAGAATTGGAGTCTGCTGACAAATTGTTGTCAACATTTGGTGGTTCTGTTGCTTATCGTTCAGATAAGTTCTCAAGTTTGGCAGATTTGATGAGGTCTGGGTACTCTTTATCTGAATATATCTGGAAATTTGATGGCCTATTGGATAACCTGTCATTTTTCATCTGGAAAATCTTCGTTGTGGACTCTTTTCTTGATTCATGCATGCATGATGTTGTTTCATCTGCTGATCAAAATTTGGGGTTCGATCAGCTTGTCAATGTTATAAAGAAAAAGCTTGAGCTGCAACTTCAAGAGCATGTTGGCCACTACCTGAAAGAACGAGTTGCTCCTACATTTTTGGCCTGGTTAGATAAAGAAACAGAGGATATGAACCTTTTAACAGAGACAACAATGGCTCTTTCTCTTGGTCAAATGAAAAAGGACAGTGGGGCTGTGAGGAAAGTCCAACTCATACTTGAAGAATACTGCAATGCCCATGAAACTGCTAGAGCAGCAAGATCAGCAGCTTTAGACATGAAAAGACAGGTAAATGAACTCAAAGAGGCTATTCATAAGACAAGCCTAGAAATTGTCCAATTGGAATGGATGTATGATGCATTGACTCCCTCATATGAGAACAGAGCCACATTTCAGAAGTTTCTTACTAGTGAGGATAATTTATCTTCCATTATACTAAATCTCAGCAGACCTAAGTTGCTGGATGGCATACAGTCAGCTGTAACAAAAATTGTTAGGTCAGTTGACTGTCTGCAAGCTTGTGAGCAAAATTCTATCATGGCAGAAGGACAACTTGGTAGAGCAATGGGATGGGCTTGTGGTAGTTCAAACTCCAATAGTATTGTTCATACGTCAGCCAAAACTTCAGGAATTCCTCCTGAATTCCACGACCATTTGATGAGGCGGCAACAATTGCTATGGGAAGCTAAGGAAAAGGCTTCAGATATTGTAAAAATTTGCATGTCAATTTTGGAGTTCGAAGCATCAACAGATGGTATTTTTCAGATTGCAGGAGATGGTCATCCACCAACAGCTGGGGGTGATGGCAGGACCTGGCAGCAAGCTTACTTGAATGCACTAACCAAATTGGAGGTTGCCTATCACTCTTTCACACGTGTGTCCCCATGCTCCCTAACTTGATATATATTTTAGGCTTATGGTGATTGAAGTTCAACTAAGCTGTTGAATTTACTGTTGCTATTGTGACAGGCACTGAGCAGGAGTGGAAGCTAGTGCAAAGCACCATGGAAGCGGCTTCCAACGGCTTGTATTCTGCAACAACTGATCTCTGCATAGTATCACTTAAAGCACAGTCAGCTTCAGGTTAATGTGCTTTCTAACCAAGTGGAAATGCCCACACAAATTTTTGTTAGCTTACATTACACTGCATAATATTATTTGATAAGAAAGGAGAAGGAAAGCACGAAGAGTGGGCAGATCATGGGGAACCTCCAATCAATCTATAATATGTGAAAAAGAAACTTTTGGCACAATCTAAACCTATTTTTAATTGCTTGAACTTTACCTTTAAGTCGTAATCAAAGAGAAAAGAGTGAGTAGAATGTCGCCACACTATATAGGTCTGCCCATCAATTTTAGTTGTAGAGAAACATATACTTCTATTAATATTCCAATATATGACACATAAATATTGTGGTCAAAGATATGCATATCTCATAATATTATGGTCCGATCATAATCGATCATTTAAAATTAGATAGCAGTATCTTGTAGATATATAGAATCCTAGGATTATATTTCCATATCTGCACAAATTTCTATCATATTTTGTAACCCTATGCATGTATATATATATCTGTAGTCTATAATAAAAGAAATATAGAGCAAAGAAGCTCTAATTCACATGGTATCGAGCCACGTGATAGTGAAACCGAGGAGACAACCCCGAAAGTCAAGAAATGACTTCCAATATTGAGGATCCTCCACAACAATCCCGATGGAGGTCATCAACAATGGCCTCAAAGCGGAGTTTCAATTAACATTGTGTCCGATAAACTCAATGGAACAAACTACCGAGAGTGGGTTCAAGCTATGAAACTCGCCATTGGAGGAAGGGGAAAACTGAGCTTCATCGGAAATGGGAATATTCCAGACTCAACAAACATACAAGCTATACGACATTGGGAGATAGATAATTCCATGGTTTCATCATGGCTTATCAATGCCATGATACCACCTATCAAAAGGACCTTATGTTTCTGCCAACAACCCTAGAAATTTGGGATGGAGTGCGACAATCTTACTCGGATGAAGAGGATGCAGCTCGGATTTATGAGATAAAAATAAGGTTGTGGCAAATGAAACAAGGTGATAGAGAAGTTACGGAGTATTGGGTGGAAATGATAGCTTTGTGGCAGGAACTTGACCTGCTGTCCAATGAAGAATGGAGGTGCAAGGAAGATGCAGTGATGTACAACCAAAAGATTGAAAAGGAGAGAGTTTTTGAATTTTTGGCTGGTCTCAGTAAAAACTTGGATGATGTTCGTGGAAGAATCCTAAGTAGAATTCCTTTGCCTACAACTAAGGAAGTATTTTCTGAAGATGGGAGGGAAGCAACAAGGAGGAAAATCATGCTAAAAGAGGAACCGAAAGAGGAACTAAATGGAACTCTGGTATCTTCAAATGAAGCTTCTGCCCTATTATCACGTGGTGAATCCAGTAAGAAAAATCATAAGTGGTGTGAGCATTGCAAACAAAGTGGTCACACCAAAGATACATGCTGGGACATTCATGGAAAGAAGTGTGAACATTGTAAACAAAGTGGCCACACCAAATATACATGCTGGGATATTCATGGAAAGCCAGATTGGAAACAAAAAAAGGGAAAAAACCGAGGCTACCAAGTATCTAGTGAGGGAGGAACAGAAAAATCTGAAAGTAGTCAGAAACAACAGGGAGGTGAGCTGAATATTTCACTAGGAAAACTAATGGAAATGCTGTAGAATCTTCAAAGTGACAGCAACCAACAGAAGGCAAGCATAGTTGCCAATGCTACTATGAGAGCTAATATCCTAAAAGCTTTTTTATCCTCATGCGGTAGGAAGAAGTGGATAGTTGATTCCGAGCTTGGATCATATGATGATGATTTTAATATGTTTCATTCATATGTTCCATATGCTGGACATGAAAAAGTTAAGGTAGCAAATGGTGATTCCTCCTCGATTTGAAAAGGAGATATCAAAGTAATGATTCTATGAAGCTAAATTCTGTTCGACATGTCCCTAACTTAGAATGCAATCTTCTGTCAGTCAGTAAATTGACAAAACAAGCTAATTGTAGTGCTCATTTTTTCCGTACTCATTTTGTTATACAGGACCTGTCATCGGGGAAGATGATTGGCATTGCTAAAGAGGTAGATGGAGTGTACTGCTTTGAAGATGAAGATAGACAATCTACTCCTTATAGCTTGGGTAATAGTGTGATTGTTCCTAAGACTGATGAACTATTGTTATGGCATAAGAGGTTAGGGCACCCAAACTTTCAATATATGCCACGGTTATTTCCAAATATCTCAATAAATAAAGATCTTTGTGTTCAGTGTGAAGCTTGTGAGTTTGTTAAACATCACAGAAGTTCTTTTACAAGATCCAAATACAAACCCACAAAACCGTTCTGACTTATCCATAGTGATCTTTGGGGTCCATCTCGTGTTCCTAATAGAACCAATTCTAAATGGTTCATTACATTCATTGATGACCATACTCGTTTGTGTTGGGTGTTTCTTTTGAAAGATAAGGCTGAAACCTCTACTGTATTCATCAATTTTTATCAAATGATAAAGAATCAATTCCAAACTAGTATTCAAATCCTTCTTACTGACAATGGTACTGAATACTTTAATCATCATCTTCAGACATTCTTTCAAAAACATGGAATTGTTCACAAAAGTACTTGTGTCAATAGTCCTCAACAAAATGGGAATGCGGAAAGAAAAAATAGACATCTTCTTGAGGTAGCTAGGGCTTTGATGTTCACTAGTAATGTTCCAAAATATTTTTGGGAGGATGCTCTTCTTACTGCTACCTATCTTATTAATAGAATGCCAAGTCGTGTTCTTTCCTTCAAAACACCACTTCAGAAATTTCAAGAAACCTATACTACCACTCATCTTGAAACTAACCTTCCTTTAAGAGTTTTCGGGTGTACAACCTTCCTTCACAATTTTTCACACAATAAACTTGATCCAAGATCCAAAAAATGTTTATTTCTAGGATATTTTGCTACACAAAAGGGGTATAAATGGTATGATCCTATCTCAAAGAGGTTGTTTGTTAGTCGGCTGTCTCTTTTTTCGAGACAGGTTTCTTCTATCCTAAGTCTTGATTTAAGGGAGTATTGGAGTGAGTTTGGGAGTGATGAATCTCACCTCAACCACTGAACCTATATCAGCTTCTGAACCCATCCCAGGCCCATGTCATCTCCTATAGAGACAAATCCTAATCTGAAACAGCTAGACTCGATCATACACTCAAGGTGTATTCTGGAGGAACAAAGGAAGCAGTACACTTCCTATCCTTGAAGCTATGCCAATTTCTGAACCAATGCAGGTCCCTACCGAAGAGAATCAAAACAGTGAGAACCAAGGAGACAATGCAGATCTAAAATGGCCAATTTCCTTAAGGAAGAAAGCTAGATCATGTACTATGCATCCGATTGAGAGGTTTGTCTCTTATAAAGCTCATCTCGCTCAATATAAAGCTTTTATTGCTAATCTGGACAGAATTGATATTCCAAAAAGTTCAAGAAGCTCTTCAAGTTCCAGCATGGAGAGAAGCATTTTCGAAGAAATAAGGGCACTTGAAAAGAATGAAACATGGGAAGAAGTTGATCTGCCAAAAGGAAAGAAACCAGTGGGGTGTAGGTGGATATTTACAATCAAATATAGGGCTGATGGCACCAATGAGAGGTATAAGGAAAGATTGGTAGCTAAAGGCTGCACTCAAACCTATGGGATGGACTACAAGGAAACATTTGCACCTGTAGCCAAATTAAATACTATAAGATTATTGTTATAAGTTGCTGTTAAACTTGACTGGCCACTTCAGCAACTTGACATCAAGAATGCTTTCTTGAATGGACAATTAAAGGAAGAGGTGTATATGAAACTTCCTCCAGGCTTTGAATGGAGGAAACAAAGTATGTAAGCTAAGAAAGTCTCTATATGGACTGAAGCAATCACCACGAGCTTGGTTCGAGAGATTTGCCAAAGTCCTTACAGCTGAAGGGTACACACAAGCACAATCCGATCACACAATGTTTTTCAGAAGTAGAGAAGGTAAGAAGGTAATTTTGATTGTGTATGTTGATGATATTATCTTAACTGGTGATGATGCAGTGGAAATCACAAGACTTAAGACAGCTTTGAAGAAAGAATTTGAAGTTAAAGACTTGGGAGCAATGAAGTATTTTCTGGGCATGGAAGTAGCAAGATCAAAGAAGGGAGTTTACATCTCATAAAGAAAATACATTCTTGATCTCTTAAGAGAAACAGGAATGTTAGGATGCAAACCAAGTACTACTCCTATTGACAGTACAAAATTTGGGGATGAAGATACACTTGTTAATTGTGAAGAGTATCAAACACTAGTGGGAAGACTAATCTATTTGTCTCATACTAGACCAGATATTGCTTTTGCCGTGAGTGTTGTTAGTCGCTATATGCATGCACCAAGGAGACAACATTTAGAGGCAGTCTACAAGATCCTACGGTATCTAAAAGGTACTCCAGGAAAAGGGCTGCTATTCAAGAAAAGAGATCAAAGAACAATTGAAATATATACTGATTCAGATTGGGCAAGCTCAGAAGAAGATAGACGATCAACCATTGGATATTGTACTTTTGTGTGGGAAAATTTGGTCACTTGGCAAAGTAAGAAGCAAAAGGTGGTAGCCAAGAGTAGTGCTGAAGCTGAACCAAGAGTAGTTGCAAAAGGAATGTGTGAAAGTCTTTGGTTAAAGAGAGTATTGATAGAATTGAGAATTGGGTTTGAAATACCTATAAAACACTATTGTGATAACAAGGCAGCCCTAAGCATGGCACACAATTCAGTCCATCATGAAAGAACAAAACACGTTGAGGTTGATCGACATTTAGAAGATGGGACAATACGCCTAACATATGTTCCAACAAAGAAGCAGACAGCTGATGTGTTTACCAAAAGACTCCAACGACAAGCATTTGAAGAGTGTATTAGCAAGTTGGACATGATAGATATCTATGATCCAACTTGAGGGGGAGTGTGGTCAAAGATATGCGTATCTCATAATATTATGATCGATCATAATCGATCATTTAAAATTAGTTAGCAGTATTTTGTAGATATATAGAATCCTAGGATTATATTTCCATATCTGTATAGATTTCTATCCTATTCAGAACCTATGTATGTATATATATATACTGCAGTCTATAATAAAAGAAATATAGAGCAAAGAAGCTCTAATTCACAAATATTACTCCTATATTTCTTTTATTATAGACGTAGTATATATATAACATTATACTTTGTTACTCATGCAATTATTACTCCTAATTCACAAATATTACTCTAATTCACAAATATTACTCCTCATGCAATTAACATTATGCAAAAAGTAATGGCAAATAGAGTACCAAATACCATTATACTTTGTACCTTTTGCTTACCAAGCTTGCATTATAAACATCTATGAAATTTTGCTTTCGTGTTATGCCTGTGTATTATTGTCCAATCCCTTCTTTGTTGTGATGCAACTAAATTGCTGATCTCGCCTGCGGTATAGGGAATTACAAGACACCGTTTTCTTTCAATGAAGGATTTGTGCATATGAAGCTAGTGTCGCATTATCTGCTTTTGCTCGTGTCTCGAGGGCCATCTTGCTTTGACTTGAATCGGCACCATGCTTGAAGAGGTGTAAAATCCTTCATTTGATAATATTGTTTTCTTTGTTATGTTCTTTCTTTGTCCGATGATCTAAACTATTTTTGTAGCTTATGATGAACATCCTACCACATTGCCTCCTGGACTCGTGACTTGCTTTCTAGTCGTGGTCCTGTTGACATGTAATTTTGTATGCTTGGTTGGCATTTTTTAAGCTATTCATGTTATCATTTTAGGTTCTTGCAATAACCGAGGATCTCGCACGATGTTCATACACTTGGGAAAGGAAGGCTGCTGCGAGACATCATTCTCTTATGAAAGATCTTTCGGAGGTGCAACATACCGGACTTTGTTCATTGTTCATTATGCTAGTTGCTTTATGTTAAGCGGATCATTTATGATTATAGTTGAAGTGTATGCACGTCTAGGGTCGTATAGAATCGAGGCAGTAGAGCTCATTGATTCTCTTGTTGGCGCAAATGTAGTTCTTCTCCCATTAGAATCGGTCCTATCAAAGGATGTCGCAGCTATGAATGATGCTATGACTAAAGAAAGAGAAACCAAATGGACGTCTCTCCAATTCATGGGCAGGCCATATACCGTCTTATAGTTTGAGAATTAGAGGCTATTGACAACTTTAAGCCTCTAATAGCACCATTGACATCACCGTAAAGGGATCAGTATGCAATAATGACAAAGCTTGCAAGAACGCAAGCCTCCATCTTCAGCAATCTTCACAAAGTAAAGTCGACTTGAAGACCATGTTACTATATTTAGACTATTGCATGATTCTTGGTTGTAATAAATATCGATTCTATTCCCGAGCGCTCTCGAAGGACTTGGAGAAAGTCGGAAGGAAGCTCACAGGAATTATTATGTCAAGGCGAACTAGATGGTAATTCTAGTGAATTTAGTGACACGAAACAGTGGCCTATCCAAATCGATGGGTGGAGCACCAAGGACTTCCCGAGTGACCTGGACTTTCTTTTCAAGGTCAAGTATGGATATCCCCACCGGATAGTGTATATGATAGTAACTCGAATCGGAGATTATCTCCTGGAGCAAGTCTACGGATGATTTGCATTGATCAAGCGAAATGATTGATGCTCATGTATCTAAAAGCATGGCAACGATCGATTTGGTCGGTTCTATTATATCTTCCCAAACCGATTATCAAGAAATCTCAAATTTTGATCAGCCCATATCTAGGCATGAGGAGGTGAAAACAGTCACTCAATCATATGACAACATTTGATGGGTTAAATGAACATGCAATAACTATGACTTCGCATCATGGTAAAGTTATAGCCATTCCTCTAGAGTCTTCACAACCTCGGATGTAGAAAGGATTGAGGTTAAAGATGATCGACGACCTCGATAAACAAAATTAAGATTGAATATAACAATCATGAAGCTCTTCAACCTGCTCTTCCGAAAGTGGCGATCGAGTTACCAGAGGTAATGTTGATTAGGGGCTCTTCACTTACTATTTGATGCTTTAATATGTATTTTTGTGCATTTCATATAATATAAATGAAGAACACACTTTTGTTATTTTCCTTTGAGATTCTCCTTGGAGATTTGACACCACCGGGGACCGGTGTGTGGACAATTTTAAGAGTCATTGCCCGTGCACTTCACTCCATGCCTTCGTGGCCACTAAAGTTTTCTAGGAGGTTTTGGTTGGTCCTTGAGTTTTCATAAAACATCCAACAAACCAAGAAAACAATCACACACAAATAATTCTTGTTTGAAGTTAATTCTTATGAGACCAAAGTTGTTCACATCAAAACATGATTTCGTGAAAGTTTGTGATTTGACCTCTACTCTTTAGAGACCAAGTGTATAAACTTTTCATCCGATGTAAACTTTTCTTGTGAGTTACCCTATTATTACGTAATTTTTTCATTGCTTTCAAGGAGTGTCCATCGACAAAAGAATTGCTAATGAATCAAGCAATCTATTATTAGTATGTGTTGATTACTTATATTCTTTGTGTTATTGTTTTGTCTTTGGGTGTTTGTCGTGCAAATAATAGTCTACTAATGCGATAATGTTAGAGTGATGGCAATAATACAAAACATAGGATATGGAGGGTATATTCTCGTAGGAAGAAAGAGGGTGTCGAGTTAGTTAGGAAGGCCGAGGTGGCATAATGAATTGTAGGAGGGTAGCTAAGAGGGGAGGAGAGAGGGGAGAGAACATTGATGCTAAGAAGAATATTGTGACGGTGAAAGAAAACATTCTTCACCGAGGAAGCGACCATTGCTCAGGTTGAGTGTGGTCATCGGTTTCTTGGTATAGTTGTTTTATCACTGATTTTCTATCAATAGTATTTGGATCTCTAGTCATTCAAGCTAGAGTATCTAACATTGGTCCGACTTGCCGGATACCATTTGCGGGAGAGAAGACCGTGGGGTTTAGGAGACTAGCGAAGTGTAATAACTCACCTTGATGCCACCAAGATGTCGAGAGGGGTAGACGTATTGGAATCTCGTCTGGCTAGCTTAGAGGCTGGGATGGAGGACATACAGGCATCTATGCGATCGGCGATGGGGGAAATGCAGAGAGCTTTGCTACTGGAAATGAGCAAGGCGTTGGGGAAGAGACCGGAGGAAGGACAGGGCAGTGGAGACGCGTCAGGAAGGGGGGCGAATACGGGTAGAGAGAGGAACACAGGACGTGGGCAGTCCCTTCCAGGGGAGCAGTCCGAGGACACCATGGAAGAGTACAGGATGTCTGTCCGTAAGGTGGAGCTACCCATGTTTGACGGATCAGACCCGGTAGGATGGATCACGAGAGCCGAAGTATACTTTGAAGTTCATCACACTTCGGACGTGATCAAGATGAAGCTAGCTCTTCTGAGCATGGACGGGTCGACAATCCATTGGTTTAATCTTCTGCGAGAGACCGAGCCAGAGTTGGGTTGGGAACAGTTTAAGCGAGCTCTTATTGACAGATATGGGGGAAGAAAATTCGATAATCCTTTTGAGGAGTTATCGGATCTGAAGCAAACGGAATCTGTGGAAGAATACATCGAGGCCTTTGAGCTTATTTCATCGCAAGTGGGAAGGCTACCAGAAGAGCAACTCATGGGATATTTCATGAGTGGGCTGAGAGACGATATTAGGCGAAGGGTCCGCACTTTCGGACCTGCCAATAGACATCAGTTGATGAAGACAGCTAGGGCGGTGGAGGATGAGATGAACAGCGAGAGTGGGGGAGTTGACAGACGTGGTTCTCGGGAGCGCATGTGGTCTTCGCACCAACGGAGCCCTTTTAGGAGTCACCTTCGGGTCAACCCGACCCAGCGTGACTCGGAGCCCCCTAACCCGATGGGTCGAGGACGTTTTGACGGTGGCTCTGGTTTGGGAAGGGGTCGCGACTCCTTTGGGGGTCCATCGGAGTCCATGGCGCAATGGAGGTCGGTGGCTCGTCCGGTGTCTTCAACCCGACGAGCTGACAGTGATAGGCGGGGAGCGACAGAGAGGAATAGGGGGGTGCGGCACTTGTCGTATCAGGAACTCATGGATAGGAAGGCTAAAGGGTTATGCTTCAGATGTGGGGAGCGGTTCCATGCCCTTCATTAATGCCCAGAGAAACAGCTAAGGCTGTTAATTTTGGATGAAAATGAGACCTTGGACGCAAATGGGGAAATCGTTGCCCTAGAAGCTGAAGTTGAGGAGGAGGCCGAAATGGTTTTGGAATGCAGAACAATGGGGACTTTTGGGGTGAATGAGGCAGTAATGCCTGAGGCAAAAACAATGAGGGTGGCTGGACAAATACAGGGGGTACCGATTGTGATCTTGGTGGACAGCGGGGCAAGTCATAACTTTGTCTCCCCTGAACTGGTTAGGGGTTGGGACGGATGGTGGAGACTAGCAAGGTGATTGGAATTCGACTGGGAGATGGCCACAGGGTCACTACGCAAGGAAAATGTTTGCAAATTCCGATCCGGATGGGAGACCTAGAGTGGAGGATTGATGCTTATGTACTGAACTTGGGAGGTATGGATGTTATTCTTGGGATGGCCTGGTTGCAAACCTTAGGGAAAGTAGTAGTGGACTGGAAAGAGATGTCTATGCGCCCAACATGAGGGCAACATGTTCACTCCAAGGAAATCTGGGGTTGATCTACTCAAAGACAAGGGCTATGTGAATTTGGCTGATTCGGTTAGCTTGCAGGGACTTCTAGCTAGCATAAGGGATGAGTCGGTGTTGGTGGAAGGGAAACTTGCAGAGGCAACACAGCAGATGCAACTCACTAGTAAGGAGGATCAGGAGCTAACCCAGGTGCTGGATAAATTTCCGGAAGTTTTCTTAGAAGTACAAGGGCTGCCTCCTGATCGAAATCATTCCCATGCCATTGTGCTGCAACAAGGGCAAGGCCCTATTAGTGTGAGACCCTACAAATATCCTCATCACCACAAGGATGAGATAGAAAGCGAGTCTGACAAATGCTATCGATGGGAATTATTCGCCCTAGTTCTAGTGCTTACTCTAGCCCGGTAATCTTGGTCAAGAAGAAAGACGCATCTTGGAGAATGTGTGTGGATTATAGGGCTCTCAACCGGGTCACCATACCGGATAAGTACCCTATTCCAGTGGTGGATGAGTTGTTAGATGAGTTGAATGGTGCTGGGTTCTTTTCAAAACTAGACCTTAAATCGGGCTATCATCAAATTCGGGTGAAGGAGGAAGACATTCATAAAACAGCCTTCCGCACACATGATGGGCATTACGAGTTCCTCGTGATGCCATTCGGGCTTACAAACGCCCCAGCCACTTTTCAGTCCGTTATGAATGACATTTTCCGACCTTTCCTTCGAAGGTTTGTGCTGGTTTTTTGATGACATCCTCATTTATAGTACTGATTGGGACACTCACCTTTTACATTTGGAAAAGGTCTTGGAGGTGTTACGAGTCAATCACTTTGTAGTAAACAGGCAGAAGTGCAGTTTTGGAATAAGGATGGTTGCCTACTTGGGTCATGTAATTTCTGCCCAAGGGGTAGCTGTGGATCCTGCCAAGGTGTCTTGTGTGATGAACTGGCCTATTCCCCATAATGTGAAGGGAGTAAGGGGTTTCTTGGGATTGACGGGTTACTACAGAAAGTTTATTATGAATTATGGCAAGATAGCCAAGCCTCTCACCGAATTGACCAAGAAAGATGGGTTTCATTGGAGTCCAGCGGCTTTGGAGTCTTTTAATACTTTAAAGAGGGTCCTCACTACATCACCTGTGCTAGCTCTTCCCAATTTTACCCAGGCCTTTGAAGTGGAGTGTGATGCTTCGGGAAAAGGGGTTGGTGCAGTCTTAATGCAAAATAGAAGACCGATTGCTTATTTTAGTAAAGCCTTATCGGAGGGTAATCTTTCCAAATCAGCTTATGAAAAGGAATTGATGGCATTAGTTTTGGCTTTACACCATTGGCGTCATTACTTGTTAGGCAGACCATTTGTTGTTTATTCGGATCAGAAAAGTCTTAGATTCTTGCTACAACAAAGAGTTTCCACGACGGATCAACAATGTTGGATGGCTAAGCTTCTTGGTTATCACTTTGAGGTCATTTATAAACCGGGACCTGAAAACAAGGCTGCTGATGCCTTGTCCAGAATCGGTGAAGAGGCTGAATGGGGAGTATCTTGTCATATCCATTATGGGCAGATCATAACATTCTCCAGCAGGAAGTTAGCAAGGATCCTGTACTCAGTGATATTATTGGGAGATTGCAGCAAAATCCAGCTGCCAACAAGGGGTTCTCATGGCACCAAGGGATTCTCATGTACAAAGGGCGGTTAGTGATTTCAGCTCAATCAGCTCTTATTCCCTTATTTCTAAAAGAGTTTCATTCTTCACCTATAGGGGGCCATTCAGGTTTCCTTCGCACATATAGGAGAATTGCTCAAAATCTTTATTGGATTGGCATGAAAAGGGTTATTCAAGACTATGTTAAGTCTTGTGACATTTGTCAACGGCAAAAATATGCTGCAACTTCACCAGGTGGATTATTGCAACCCCTACCGATTCCTAACCAAATTTGGGAGGACCTCTCCATGGATTTCATCACAGGACTTCCTAAATCGAAGGGATATGAAGCGATTCTGGTGGTGGTGGATCGATTGTCTAAGTACGGCCACTTTATCCTTTTGAAACATCCTTATACCGCAAAGAGTGTGGCTGAAGTTTTTGCAAGGGAGATTGTCCGTCTACATGGAGTTCCCTCATCGATCATAAGTGATCGTGATCCCTTGTTTGTGAGTTATTTTTGGAGGGAATTATTCCGACTACAGGGGACGATGCTTAAGATGAGTTCATCCTATCATCCGGAGACGGATGGGCAAACCGAAGTCCTCAATCGTTGCTTGGAAACCTATTTGCGGTGCTTTGCTTCTGAACAGCCCAAACACTGGTCTTATTGGGTTACTTGGGCTGAATTGTGGTACAACACTAATTTTCACATCTCTACAGGATCAACTCCTTTTGAACTGGTGTATGGAAGAAAACCCCCCACACTAGTTCGGTTCTCCCAAGGGGAAACAAAAGTGGAGGCTGTAGCACGGGAATTGGTGGATAGGGATGAGGCTATACTACAGCTGAAACATAATCTTCAGCGCGCCCAAGATCAGATGAAGAAATTTGCCGATAGAAAGCGGACTCCTTTATCCTTTACAGTGGGAGAGTGGGTGTTTTTGAAGCTCCGCCCTCACAAACAACTTTCAGTGGCTCGGAGAATTAATCAAAAGCTGGCAGCCAGATATTTTGGACCATTCCAAATTCTGGAGAAGTTGGGGACTGTGGCTTACAAACTTAAACTTCCACAACATTCTCGGATCCACCCGGTTTTTCATGTGTCCCAATTAAAGAAAGCAGTGGGCAACTACACAGTGGCAGCAACTTTACCAGAGGGTATGGAGGTCGAAGTAGAGGAGGTGGTGGAACCCGAATCTGTCCTAGCCAGCAGGGTTATCTCCAAGGAGGGACACTCCATTGGGCAGTGGTTGGTTCATTGGAAGGGCAAGCCTATAGAGAATGCTACTTGGGAAGATGAAAGTGTTCTTCGAAGTCAATTTCCTCATTTCAGCCTTGAGGACAAGGCTGATCTTCTAGGGGGGCAATGTTAGAGCTGATGGCAATAATACAAAACATAGGATATGGAGGGTATATTCTCGTAGGAAGAAAGAGGGTGTCAGAGTTAGTTAGGAAGGCTGAGGTGGCATAACAGAATTGTAGGAGGGTAGCTAAGAGGGGAGGAGAGAGAGGGGAGAGAACATTCGGTACTGCAGAAGAATATTGTGACAGTGAAAGAAAACATTCTTCACTGAGGAGCAGCCATTGCTCTGGTTGAGTGTGGTCATCGGTTTACTGGTATAGTTGTTTTATCACTGATTTTCTATCAATAGTATTTGGATCTCTAGTCATTCAAGCTAGAGTATCTAACAGATAACCAGTATGCTGGCTTTTATGCTTTAGGTCATGTTTATTATATCCGAGACTGACATGACTTGCATTCTGATTTTCTTTTTCGTATTTTTTATCAATCTTATAGGTAAAAATGCTTATGCAATGTCAGTGCTAAAGCGAGTTGAGATGAAAATAGATGGTGGAGATATTGCTGACAACAGGTACCTAGTGTATATTAAATCCTGCATGATTTTTGAAATTCGTATAGACTAGTTCTATTTTGCCTTTTTTTTTTCTCCAACAAACCATATATTTTGTCTCAGAGACATTAGTATTGGGGAGCAAGTGGATTATCTACTTAAGCAAGCGATGAGCATAGATAATCTTTGCAACATGTATGAAGGTTGGACCCCATGGATTTGAACCTGTGTGTTGTCAGTGGTTTTGAATCTAAGGAGTGTTGAGCATTTGTGTGGAATTCCATTTGCTCATGACACTTCGTAGACTTCTTGGTCAGCCTTGTGCCTACATGGATATCATGATTATCACCCCATGTTGTAAGCCTCCTCTTTTGGCTTCAGTGTCATCGATTCCCCTTACGAGTACTGTCGTGGGAATTGTTCCTGCTTGGTGATTGGTAAATTTCGAACTGCATCGACCATTTTGTGCGTTCAGCCCATGGTTTCCTTCTAAGGAATTCAACCTTTTTCAGAGGCCGTAGCCTAAAGCTTGAAGAAGATGAGTTTTTGCTGAAGAGGACTATGCCTGAAGCAACACACGCGGGTCCTTCATATGAAAGTTTGTCCCATTAATCACAACCTTATCATGCGTGATATGCATGACATCTGCTGCCAAGAGGGTTACAATTCATCACTTCGCAGCTAATCTCCAAGATGTGCCTGCAAGAAGAATCACATTTGCCAATTATCATGACATACGACTCATCAACGATCTGATCAGATGCTGCTAAAATTTCATTGTTCCTGAAACGCTTTTATGTTGCAAATCAAAGTATCCAGGTTCAACTTTTAATGGAAGCTAGTACATCATTTGCCCAAATCACACCCAGGTCTCTAACTTGGCCTTGTCCCAGCTCTGATGCCAACTTTGTCTCCTTTTTCATCCTGGGCCTGTATATTCTTAGTATAACCTAGCTAGTATGGTACGAATTTATGATGTGTTCTGATGAATAAAATCTCCCCAAGTCAAATTTCTAGATACATAGCATGAAAAGCATACCTGTAGTATGTTTCTGTAATTATTGGTTGGATATTTACCAACATTCCAAATCCTATCTCTTGAGTTCTTTCTCATCCATTTTTGTTCTATTCTGCTCTAGCCAATTAATCTTTAGAACCCTCTTAAAGTATCTTTTCCACAAATGATAAGATTGGAAAAAAGAGGAGATAAGTAAAACAAAAAATAGGTCAATGCCCTTTGTTTCTGATGAAACGGGAAATTCTGAAACGCCAACAGATATTTGCATGTGCACCAAAATCCTGGAGAACCTGTGGGGCCTGTATCTAGATTATAAAAAAATCCCAAATACCACCAACTTGCCCCAGTTTTCACAAATTCTATTGGAAACAAACAGCGAAGGTTGACATTAAGGACCAGTGGGACACGCAGATATACATGTCTACTTGGTAACCAACAAACCACTGCTCAACTTTTCTTATATAAAGTCCATGAAACCAAACCCTTTCAACATCTCAAACCTTCAAAGCCTTCAAATATCTTACTTGACACTTAGTCACTCTGGTCTTATCTTCCCTTTAGTCTTCAAAAGTGCAAGATTCCTTTTTTATCAGTTATGTCTGCACTTACTGATATTTGGACTAGTGAGCTTGACAAGCTACGTGAAAAAGACTCCAACCCCACAAACACTGAGCCTGTCAAGGTTGGGGGGCATTTACAGAAAAGGAGGAGCTTTACTGAGTTATTGTAAACCGTGGGAGTCAAGTCATCGCCTAAGTTCGCAATTTCTGAGGCTTCCCTTTCAATGCTTGTTGACTTCTCGAGTGCTTAGGGACAGAGTTGCTACTTGCAACTACGTTAACAGTCTTTAGATTGTGTTTTATCTTGTGCTATGTGCTGTGTATTGGTGTAATGAACATATGAAGTTGAAGTTTTTATGAATCGCAAACTGGAAATGGAGCTGTTAGCTTTAGGATACAGATCATGTTCGGTGGAAATGAAGTTAGATGTAAGATTAAACCAAAGCAATACCAATGCATCAGAACTGTGATGAGCTGGTCATTTCGAGGACATCTTCTGTGGAACTAAAAGTTGACAGTAACCCAAACAGAAACAACTAATCACTTTTGGCTTCAGTGCCATCGATTCCCCCTTACGAGTACCATCGTGCGAATTGTTTGTTATGGTCCAGCGTTTGACATCGAGTCATAGGACGAGTATACTGTTTTTTTGGTCAACCTATCTTGAGTAGAATTTCAGCTCTTCAAAGGGAGGCTGATACCTTAGAGTTCGATAGAGAGAACTCTGATCTCTTATTTGAATAAATTCTGACTTGCTCTTTATTAATTCCGATTGCCTTTAAATAGGCAAGTCTCCTTACAATAATAGAATCCCTACTCTAAGTATGTTTCCTACTTTCGAAGTCTCCTTACAATAATAGAATTCCTACTCTAAGCATATTTCCTACTTTCGATAATCCTACCTTATTATTATCCTATCAATAATAGGATTCCTATCATAATATTATCCTAATAAGGAAATAACCATAAAACAGCAACTATCTAACAAATTGATAAGAATCCAAATTAATGTTTTTTTCTTTCATACGTTTTCCCCAAGAATGCGTCCACAACATTACCCCCCTCTTGCGGAAAGAGCTTGTCCCCAAGCTCGAACGATGGATCATCATTTGTATCTACTAACTCTAACCTGAAAAGCCGTTTGCATTGGTGAGTAGCTGAATATGGTTCATCACAATTATAACACAGCCCTTTTGATCTTCTCTCTGCCATCTCTGCTCGTGTCAACTGCTTAAAAAAAGGAGCTTGATTGCTTGATGATTTATTAATCGTTGTACATGCCACATTGGAACTCCGTGGTGGCATAGTCACCGAACTACTAGAGCTTGTTTGGGGAGATTGCCATGTCATCCTTTGAATACTAGTGACTTTTTGCAGCTGAAGCTTCTGTTCATAAGCTCTAGCCATACTCATAGTAGCTGCTAAATCTGGTGGTTTACACAGTTGAGCATCCAATCTAATGGAATCATCCAATCCCGCCATAAATAATCCCACGTGCAAACTTTCCTGAATGAGCTCATCAGCTCTAGTTAGCTTTTCTTGGGCCGACGTTGATAGTGTTCAACAGCCCAGTTTGTCAAGAGTGACCAATTCCCCATCGCATTACTACCTTAGATGGTCCAAACCTTTGGAAGCAACTTTTGAAATTCATCCAAGTCATTGATTTTTGCCCTCTTCAACCGATAAAACCATAATTGTGCTTCTCTGAGAGATGAAAACCGCTAGTCCCACCATTTCATCTCGGGTGTATTCGATTCTCAAAGAATTGCTCACAGCGACGAGCCCAGATTAAGGGGTCTTTCGTGCCATTATATGTCGGAAATTCCAATCTTGCATACCTGGGCACTGTGGATTGATGGTTTCTGGTTTGTGGAACAAGCTGTATAGGGCCTTCCTTGGTAGCGGTGGCAGCTGGTCGATCTGTCGTTGGGACAGCCACACTGCTCTCTTCGCTTCCAATGACAGTAGTTTTGTGGACACTGAGTCCTATGCCAGATAGTTGTTCTTGAAGAATCTGCGCAATTCTCTCCCCAAGACGTTGTTCCATGGCTGAAAGCTTGGAGTCGGTAAGGGCTCGTTCTTCTTGCAATAGTTCTCTGATTTCGTCACCCATCGTGTTTGGCTCTGATACCAAATTGTTATGGTCCCGCGTTTGGGATCGAGTCACAGGACGAGTATACTGTTTTTTAGGTCGACCTATCTTGAGTAAAATTTCAGCTCTTCAAAGGAAGGCTGATACCTTAAAGTTCAATAGAGAGAACTCTGATATCTTATTTGAATAAATTCTGACTTGCTCTTTATTAATTTCGATTGCCTTTAAATAGGCAAGTCTCCTTACAATAATAGAATCCCTACTCTAAGCATGTTTTCTACTTTCGAAGTCTCCTTACAATAATAGAATTCCTACTCTAAGTATGTTTCCTACTTTCGATAATCCTACCTTATTATTATCCTATCAATAATAGGATTCCTATCGTAATATTATCCTAATAAGGAAATAACCATAAAACAGCAACTATCTAACAAATCAATAAGAATCCAAATTAATGTTTTTTTCTTTCATACGTTTTCCCCAAAAATGCGTCCACAACATTGTTCCTGCTTGTTGATTGGTAAATTTCGAACTACACCGACCATGGTGTGCGTTCAGCCCATGGTTTCCTTTTAAGGAATTCAACCTTTTTCAGAGGCCGTAGCCTAAAGCTTGGAGAAGATGAGTTTTTGTTGAAAGAGGACTATGCCTGAAACAGCACACGCGGGGCCTTCATATGAAAGTTTGCCCCATTAATCACAGCCTTATCATGCGTGATATGCATGACATCTGCTGCCAAGAGAGTTACAATTAATCACTTCGCAGCTAATCTCTAAGATGTGCCTGCAAGAAGAATCACATTTGCCAATTATCATGACATACGAGTCATCAATGATCTGATCAGATGCTGCTAAAATTTCATTGTTCCTGAAATGCTTGTATATTGCAAATCAAAGTATCCAGGTTCAACTTTTAATGGAAGCTAGTACATCATCTTCCCAAATCACACCCAAGTCTCTAACTTGGCCTTGTCCAATGCCAACTTTGACTCCTTTTTCATCCTGGGCTTGTATATGTTGGACTATTTTATGTCCCATGTAACTTATAATTTGAGTATCGTGAAAAATATCTAAGATAATAGTTATTGGGTATTAAATAATGGATCTCAAATGAGTCCAAGACCATTTTCCTCTTGAAAAACACATTGACTATAGTATTCTAAACCATTGAAGAATTCGCAAAAAGAAGAAGACGAGAGGAAATAAAATACGTTCAAGCAATTCAACATCTAACAACAAACAATCATTGATACAAGTACACAAAATGAATCGATCCATAAATTGTTCTTATAATTGGTATCATAGCGTGGTATTGTTTGTTGCGTTTTTGGAAAGTAATTTTATGTTATTTGGTTTTGTTTTGTTCTTTAATTTCCATGTATTTCCGAAACTAGTTTTCGGTCTTAACCATGGAAATGAAAATGAAAACTAATTAAATGTGTTGAACTGGAATGATGCTATCTTTGACATGTGGGTATGGTTGTTCTAAAGAACCGATATGAATGTTGATATGTATGTGTTGATTAATCTTCGGTGTTATACAACAATGCATAAGACAACATACAAATAAACACACCATCGTGTTGGTATGAAAGAAAACTCATTACCAATATGCCTCTTCCTCTGTATCCATGATAATGCCATGCAAAATTGAAAATATAAAACCTAAAGTTTTCGATATGATGGTTTAGAGTGAGAAAATAAATAGGTTTTATATCATGTAATGACTATCGAAAAAAGATAATGGTGGATTACATTTGTTGGTTCATGCAAAAGAGGATTCTAGAAAGGACTTGTTAATAAGAATCCATAAAAGCACAGAATAGTTATTAAAAAAATTACAGAAAAGACAAAAAAGACGATGAACAACATCTAGCGCGTGCGATTACGTGCGCAGATCTTTAATCATCTCGAGCACGTGCGATGGGCTTTTAGGCCCAAAACTTAGCTTCGGATTGATTTTGGGCCTTTGGGCCATTAAGGGACAACGTTTTGGGTTAGTAAATAATTATAGACTTTAAATCCAAAAAATAATTTTAGGATGGAACATAAAGGATTATTTAATTCATAATTGATTTATACATAATATAATTTTAGAAATTAGTGCCATATTATATATTTGTTTGGTACTTTGAATATTTTATATTACGTAATAGTTGGAATTAAATTTTCCTAGTATATGTTGAATGTAATACATGACATTATGGACATTTAGAATAGTTTGTTTGTCACCAAAGTGACCAAACTAGTTAAATTAAAATTTTCATATATGATAATTGTCCAATTAAATGTTTATTGCATGGAAAGCTTGTTAGTCGCCAAAGTGGCCTAGTTTGAAAATTTTAATCATTTAATTGTAATTTATTTCAATTGATCAATATGATATGATGTTAAAATGACATAAAGGTTGAATTGAATCGTTGAGATTATTAATTATAACGCTAGGAGGTCACCCAAAGGTGGATCATTGCTTATAATTAATGACATTAAAGGGAGTTTATTAACATATTTAGTTAATATAATTGTATATCCAAGATAACATGCATATTGACTACAATATGCTTGATTGTCCATTATAGTTTTATATATGCATCATAATAGGTTACTTCTATGTATTTAAATTTCACCCAAAGGAGAATTTAAATGCATAATCAAAGTTTATTAGTTAGTTTGAATCCATTTATGTTTACTCAAAGCATTAATGCGTGGATTATATGTTGTATGTCAGAACATCCCATCTCCCATAGGAAGGGTTTATTGATAATTTGGGACGGGTAGGAGAATTGGATTATAACTCGGCATGAACATACATTATATAGCCTCTATAATCGATGATTGTTTTGCACATGCACATGGTATACATGCATTCATGACATTTAAAGCATAAGTGTCTAATTGAGATCTTTTGTGAAATTTATGGGATAATTGTATTTGAAAAATTATTTGAGTCGTCATTGAGTGTTTTACATTTTAGGGATTTATGGAATTTTTCTGAATTTTCGGAGAAAATTCCTGATCGAAAAAATCGCCAATTAGCGAACCTTCGATTTTCGGTAGCAAAATTTTTTTTACCCAATGGCACTGTCTTATTGGGTAGATTATTTTGGGATTAAAATTGGGGTTAATTGAGTTGATTGGGTTAGTTTTTGATATGGATTAAAGAATTAATACTTTGACTTTTCTTTAAACTTTTGAATCAATCACATTTAACCACCAAATGCTATCATTTAATGCTCACTTGCTTCCTCCCACGGTTTTGCCTTCATAAAAGAAGGAAAAAGAGGATTTTTACCTCTTAAAACCTTCACATCCGAGAATCTTCCTTCCTTCTTCATCTCCATCAATTTTTTTCTCCTTCTTTAAGTTATTTCCTCCAACTTTGAGAGCCTTCCTTATATGCTTACAAGCTTAAGTCTCCTACCTTCTTTTCATGATGATAGCCATGTTTGATGTTAGAAGAAAGTAGAAAAAGTGAGAAATTGGTGTGCTTTGAAGTGGAAAAGCTAATTAGGTAAGTAAGTTTAATTAAGTTTTCAATGATTCTTAAGTATGAATTTATGAATCATGGTAGTTAGAAACATTGAATGGGAGTTATGGTATGTTTATTATGATTATTGATGCCTTAAATTGATGATAATTATTGCTTGAATTAATGGGTATAAGATTAGGGTTAGTTATGAATTGAAAGTAGGATGAGTGATGAATGGTTTTAGCTTGATTGTAATTGCATTTTGATGATGATTTGTGCATAGGAATTGTGAAATTAATGCTGCCAAAATGTGACTATTAGCCCTAGTGAATGTATGAATATTGTAGGTACTGATTTAGTGTTAAAATGAGATGCCTATGGTAGTAGGAATTGAATTGGTATGATAGGAAGTGAATTGGTGAAGTAAACCTGAAAATTGATCTTTGACCTATTGTCATGCTTTGATCATAACTAATTGTGTAGGTGAGCAAATGAGTTGAGGTTTGTGCCCAATTAAACTTTGGGATGTTGGCTACAACTTTGTGTGAAATAGGTGTTGTTAAATTGTAATGCTAGAAGGGCGAAATTTTGCATGGAAAGTTACTGTTTTATTGCCTGTGAACAGTACCCTCAGTTATGACCTGATTACTTTGTTGATTTTTCTACATTAATTGATATGGAACTAGGAAAAATGGTCTTTATGAAAGTTGAGGCATATTGAGTTAGCTTTCCATTGCCACTGATCTTGCTAATTTTCGAGTTGTATATTGGGAGATATGAACTGATTTCTATTGATTGGTTTTATGCTTTTTGGAGAAACCTAGTCAAAGTGTTGATTTTGTGAGCTTTCTGCTTGGGAGCAATTTTAGTAATTTTTGTGGACTGAATTGGTGTGAGTGATCTTCTGAAAAGTTGTAGAGGAAGAAATTATCTTGAAAATGATATATGGTGTGTAATTTTTAGAGGTCAGAGTTGGGAGTTATGATTTTGCAAAAACTGACCCTGCATTAGGTTGTGAATTGCTGATAATGGCAGTAACTTCCATAACAGTTTTGAAATTGTTAGAAATCGAATTGGAGTTTGAGTTCTTCATGAAAATTGAAGTTTGAGATCTTATCTTTTCAGAGATATAAGGTAATGATTTTTGTGACATTTGTGCTAAGAGAATTACTGTTTGGAAAATTACTGTCCAGATTGGTTGATTTCAGAGGGCTGATGCTTTGGTGAATTGTTTGACCTAGTTAGTAAGTAAATTTGATTTTGAGTTGTTCATGAAAGTTGTAGATAACATTGTAAACTTACTGAGAATATTTATTGTGTTATTTGTGACTGAGGAAATGAGTAGTTACTGAATTTGCAATGTACTGCCCTGTTTTGATAGGTTTTGAGTGGGCAGTAGGTTTGGATGGATTTTTGACACCCTTAGGGGTGAAATTGATTTTTATGGTCTTCATGAGAATGGTAGAACTTTTCATGATCTTTCCAACAAGCTATGGTTTGTATTTTTTCGATTTGTGTGCAAAGAGTTATGGGTGTTGAAAATTCGGATTGGAAATAGGAAAAAGAAAGGAAGGATGTGAGTGAACCTCGCCGGATCACTAGGGCGACGCCTCGCCCCAGCGAGGCGAGGTCGGATGGCCCGGTCACTAGGGCGACGCCTCGCCCTAGTGAAGAGGTGAGGCGAGTCGGCCTCGGTAGGGCGACGCCTCACCCCAGCGAGGCAGGCGCAGATATAGATATATATATATATATATTATTTGACATTTAGTGACTTAATTGTTTCTTTTGTCAATTTCTTTTCCGTCCGACTTCCGATTGACCTGATTCTTGAGGCATCGGATTCGTAGAATATTTAATTTCATTTTGTGAGAAATTGGGAATTTTGGACGAGAAATTGACATGACCCCTGCAACTGAGCCTTTAATCATTGTTTTGTTTAATTGGGGACCTATAGAGGTCCGAATTATGCACCGTCGCCAATAGGTTTCTAATTTATAGACGGATTTTATTATGGGAAAATTTTGGATTAAGGCGGAATGCCATGAACATGCATTATACACGTTTTACTTATTCCATGTGCATTGTTTGATATTTTAACTATTCGATTGGTAATGTTTATTTATTTTAATTGTTATAGAGGCTCGGTTGGAACGTCATCCCACGGACGTTGCAGAGACTTCCGGCATTAGCTTCGGAAGTTATTAGGTGAGTAACCTAGATGGTTCCTCGGTTAGTAAGTGTTTATAATTCCGCACTTATAACTCATGGAGAATAATGGTGGGACGATTGTGTTTGTTTATGCGGATTGCGGATAGGAGGTCCGATGGATTGAGAATTCGACATAGAAGTGTTATATGTGATTTTCTTGCGATTACATGCGAGAATTATGTGTATATGTTGAGTTGGGATCGATCGATGTTGGTGTTGTTTTATTTGGATATATGCATTTCATGCATAATTGCATGATCGATAATTGGCGGTTGTGACGAGGCAGCGACGAGAGCTTAAAGCTCAACGTGATTGAGCCTTGAGCCCACATGATTGAGCCTATGACTCACCGTTTAATGTGCCCTTAATGGGGCGATTCTGAGCGCCATCACAACAACGTAATAAATTGAAAAGCGTCTCATACATTTCATGTGCATTTGAATTGGTTCCTTTGATGATCTAGTAATCATGTGGTACTTCGAATGTGTTTTGGTGAAATAACTATGTATAATCTGTGATATCTTGTGTATATGCATGAATTGGGTGAACCATCGATAATGGTTCTCACCGAGTTCATAAACTCACCCAAAATTGCAAATTATTTTTTCAGACCGAGAGTAGACTTATAGCTCGGAGGACTTTTCTGCCGCCGTAGATTGAGTTGGCAAGAGAAGTCATGACACACGTCGGTCGGTGACACTTTTGAGGATGACCTAGCTAGCTTTTGTTTGATTTTCTTTTGGAGTAATGTACTGAACATACCGGTTGTGTAAATCTCTCGCTTTGAGGTTATGAAATTTGAAATTTATGGTTTTAAAATTAGTGGATTTCATATTATCGCTTTATGATTCTTGATGCCATGTGGAGTGTTAGTGGTTGTTAAGTGGCGCACCCTTATCGTAGGGTGTGTATCGGAATGACCTCTGAGCGTCCGTACATATCCTATGGTAAGGGGTGCTACATTAGGTGGTATCGAGCATGGTTTGGCATCTGTTGGGACTAGTACATAATTAGGCTTGAATTATTATGAAAATGCGTAAACCGATCGAGTTCTTGTTTGTTTTAGGTCATCCGTATTTGTTGATCAGATTGATCAACGGTGACGAGGATCTGTTGGAGCTAGTAGAGAGTCCTCGGTGCCTCGATCGAGGAGATACCTCTAGAGTCCCGTGAGACGGGAGAGGAGATATGATTTCTTTGCGTGGCGAGGGGTGAACTTCATGGCGATCTGAGACCCGCCGAGGTGAGGATGGTTGGAAGGACCGAGAGAGTCCTTGATCGGATGGATTGCGAACTGACGAGAGGTTCGATTCTGCATATCTCTTCTGCAGGCCCCGCTTATACATGGTGGAAGACTGTTAAGGCGGTACCACGGGCCTTGCTTCTCGACATGGGCGATTTTCCGAGGGCTTTTAGAGACAATTTTGTGCCCAGGTGTATCTGGAAATGAAGATGCAGGAGTTTTTGAGGTGAGACAGGTAGGATGACATGGCGAGTACGAGGTTAGGTTTAATGAGTTGATGGGATATCTTGCTCTTCGTGGTTTCCACCGAGGCGATAGGTGCCGGAGGTTTGAGATGAGGTGAATCTGGAGATCCGTGCGAGATTGGCCCGATCTAATATGGGCTCCTTTATAGAGTTGAGGCTGCTTCTTTGTGAGTGGAAGCGGTTGTGGCGAGACAAAGAGAGATGGGTCAAGGGTCTAGAGGAAAGAGAGTTAGTGATGATCGAGGTAGCTCTGGTAGGAGTTTTAGCAGCGCCAGAGGCGGGGCCTTCAGATCTTGAGAGCATCCAGACGGTCGGGTTTTGGACGAGAGGAGATTTATGCAGACCGGCGATGGCGATGGCGATGGCGATGGCGAGGTTTTAGGCGATTTCCCATTCTGTGAGCACTGTGAGAAGAGGCACTTTGGAGAGTGTTGGCGATTGACCGGAGCTTGCCTTAAATGCGCTCCATGGATCATCGATTCGGATTGCCCACTACATTGGGAGCTCGATCTGCTGGTAGTGGTAGAGCCGGAGTAGTACTCTGATACAATGTAGTAGTGGGTGGATCCGGACGTAGATCCGGACGGAGGGCCGAGGTAGAGGTCGAGGTAGGTGAGGATCCTTTGGGCGGACCGAGGGTCGGGCACCACCACGATCCCCAAGCCGAGTCTATGCCATGACGAGGCGGAGGCCCAGATTCCCCGATGTTGTATTGGTATGCTCCTTATTTACGATATTGAGGCGTTTGCATTCTTGGATCCCGGATCCACACATTCTTTTATTGCACCTCATATGGCATGTAGATTGCATGGGGATAGGGAGATGTTACGATATGGGCTAGAGGTGAGTACACCTCAGGTACTACTATCTTTGCATTGGGAGAGGTCTGCAGGAGATGCTCGATCCGATTGATCAGCGATGTTGAGGCGCACCTTATAGTGTTGCCTCGAGAGAGATCGATGTGATTCTAAGGATGGATGGTGACGCCCATAGGGCTATTATGGATTGCTATACCAAGGAGGTTGTTTTAGAGTCTCTGGTCGACTAGAGCGATGTTCGAGGAGTTAGTCGGCGATACCGGCCGGATGATCTCTTTCCTTAGTGCCTGAGATTGATGCAGGAGGTCGTGAGGCATATCGGCTCGTGTGGTTGACACCGAGTTGAGCAGAGGCTTGAGGATATTCCGTGGTTAGGAAATTTCGGATGTGTTTCTGATAAGTTCTGGGTTTGCCGCGGATCGGAGACGAGTTCACTATTGACCTCGTTCAGTCTTCGCTCTATATCTATACCTCCATATAGGATGGCTTTGTGGGCCGAGGGAGCTTAAGGCTCGATTCAGGAGTTGTTGGAGAAGGGTTTTATCAGGCCTAGTGTTTCACCATTGGGAGCTCCAGTTTTGTTTGTGAAGAAAAAGGATGGGACTTTGAGGCTGTGCATCGATTACAGGCAGTTGAATCGGGTGACAGTGAAGAATAAGTATCCACTGCCTAGGATCGATGACTTATTTGATCAGTTGTAGGGGGCTCAGGTATTCACCAAGTTAGATCTGCGATCTGGTTACTATCAGTTGAAGATTGCAGAGGCCGATCGCTAAGAGTACCTTGAGGAGCGGTATGGGCATTTGAGTTTTAGTGATGTCGTTTGGGTTGACTAATGCCCCGGCAGCTTTCATGGCCTTGATGAATAAGGTATTTCAGCCCTACCTGGATCAGTTTGTTATTGTCTTTATTGATGACATTTTAGTGTATTCGAGGAACAGACAGGAGCATAGTGAGCATTTGAGGATTGTGTTGCAGACGATGAGGGGGAGACAGTTGTATGTCAAATTCAGTAAATGTGAATTTTGGCTGAATCAGGTAATATTTTTAGGGCATATAGTGACTGGAGAGGGTATTCAGGTGGATTCGAGTAAGGTTGAGGCAGTGCTGAAGTGGGAGGCTCCTAGGAATGTGCCGGAGATTCGGAGTTTCCTCGGATTGGCTGGTTATTACCGGAGGTTTGTCGAGGGGTTTTCATTGATCTCAGCCCCTCTGACAAAGCTTCTGAGGAAGAATGTACCATTCCGATGGAGTGAGGAGTGCCAGAAGAGCTTTGAGGAGCTAAAACATCGGTTGACTACTGCACCGGTGTTGGCTATTCCATCTGGGACTGGAGGATTTGTGGTATCTGATGATGCATCGCATCGAGGATTGGGTGTGTTACGATGCAAAGACGGTAGAGTCATTGCCTATGCCTCGAGACAACCGAGGTCTCACGAGGTAAACTATCCTGTTCATGATTTGGAGTTAGCTGCAGAGTGTTTGCTTTGAAGATTTGGAGGCATTACCGTATGGTGAGACTTTCCAGATCTTCACCGACCATAAGAGTCTAAGGTATTTCTTGAGCGAGAGAGAGTTGAATTTGAGATGAGGAGATGGCTTGAGTTGTTGAAGGACTATGACTGTACTTATCGAGTATCACCACAGGAAAGCCAATGTAGTGGCGGATGCTCCGAGTAGGAAGTCACATACTAGTACTGACTCAGATTCAGCAATGAGGTTGCCTAACTTGATTCGATTGAGGGCTTTGAATGTTCGGATGAATCTGGAGCGGATGGAGTCTTATTGGCTACTTTGAAACCGAGACCGATGCTCTTGGGCAGATCGGAGAGTTCGGACAAGGATCTGTTATGGTGAGACCGATTGAGAAGGTAAAAGTCGATTCGAGTTACGAGTTTGATGTGAGAGATGAGACTTTGTGGTTGAGATAGAGGCTTTGTGTGCTCGATGTGGATGACTTGAGAGAGAGATATTGAGGAGGCTCATATGGCCACATATGCTATGCATCCCGGTACTACCAAGATGTATAACACTCTTAAGCAACATTTCGGTGGCTGGCATGAAAAAGCAAGTAGCGGAGTATGTATCTAGATGTTTGACGTGCCGTGAGTTAAAAGAAAGTACCGAGCTCGATGAGGAAGCTTCATTCGTTGCCCATTTCGGAGTGGAAATGGGAACAAATTACCATGGATTTCATTATGGGTTTGCTGGACGCCGAGGCAAGATGATGCTATCTGGGTCATAGTGGATCGATTACTAAATCGGCCCATTTCTTGCCGTGAGGAGAACAATACCATGGATCGGTTGGCCCGTAAGTATGTGGCGGAGATAGTGAGATCGCATGGGGTCCCATGGTCGATAGTGTCGGATGGGATCCCAGATTACTTGAGGTTACGGCGAGTTTGCGATCTGCTATGGGTACTAGATCGAACTTGATCTGACGTTTCATCCTCGCACGATGGGCGAGTGAGAGGACGATTAAGACTGTTGAGGATATGCTTGGGCTTGTGTATTGGAGTTCGAGAGGGCATAGGATCGATGTTAGCTCGATTGAGTTTGCATACAACAATCATTATCATAGTAGCATCGGGATGGCACCATATGAGGACCTTGTATGGGCGACCGTGTAGATCGCTTTGTATTGGGATGAAGAGGGTATGAGGATGATTGAGGGTCTGAGTTGATTCAGATACTTTGTTGATAAGGTGAAACCGATTGAGTCGCATCAGCGGCTCGGGATAGACCCAAGAGCTATGTGGATCGGCGTAGGAGGAGATGGAGTATGATGTGGGACGAGAGTGTTCTTACGGGTGTCACCGTATGGCGTGGTGTCTTGAGATTTGGGAAAATGGTAAGTTAAGCCCTAGGTACATTGGTCCATTTGAGATCACCGAGAGGATAAGACCTTTGGCCTCTGGGCTAGCTTTACCGAGTGAGATGTCTCGGTTGCATGACGTCTTCCATGTGAGTATGCTCCGTAGATATCGGTCGATCCGAGCACATGTGATACTGGCTCGGAGATTGAGGTCTCTAGTGTCCCAAGTTATGTAGAGGAGCCGTCTGATTAGCGGGACACAGTGAAACAAATGAGGAATAAGAGTATTCCATTAGTGAAGGTTCTCTGGAGGAACCACTGATTGAAGAGGCTACTTGGGAGACCGAGGAGCATATGAGGAGACAGTATCCTCACCTGTTCGCTCAATCAGGTAAGAATTTCGAGGACGAAATTTTTATTAGGAGGAGAGAATTGTAACATCCCATCTCCCATAGGAAGGGTTTATTGGTAATTTGGGACGGGGTAGGAGAATTGGATTATAACTCGGCTTGAACATACATTATATAACCTCTATAACTGATGATTGTTTTGCACATGCACATGGTATACATGCATTCATGACATTTCCGGCATAAGTGTCTAATTGAGATCTTTTGTAAAATTTATGGGATAATTGTATTTGAAAAATTATTTGGAGTGCGCCATTGAGTGTTTTACATTTTTAGGGATTTATGGGAATTTTTCTGGAATTTTTCGGAGAAAATTCCCAGACCGGAAAAAAATCGCCAATTGGCGAACCGGTCGATTTTCGGTAGCAATTTTTTTTTTTACCCAATGGCACTGTCTTATTGGGTAGATTATTTTGGGATTGAAATTGGGGTTAATTGAGTTGATTGGGTTAGTTTTTGATCTGGATTAAAGAATTAATACTTTGACTTTTCTTTAAACTTTTGAACCAATCACATTTAACCACCAAATGCTATCATTTAATGCTCACTTGCTTCCTCCCACGGTTTTGCCTTCATAAAAGAAGGAAAAAGAGGATTTTTACCTCTTAAAACCTTCACATCCGAGAATCTTCCTTCCTTCTTCATCTCCATCAATTTTTTTCTCCTTCTTTAAGTTATTTCCTCCAACTTTGAGAGCCTTCCTTATATGCTTACAAGCTTAAGTCTCCTACCTTCTTTTCATGATGATAGCCATGTTTGATGTTAGAAGAAAGTAGAAAAAGTGAGAAATTGGTGTGCTTTGAAGTGGAAAAGCTAATTATGTAAGTAAGTTTAATTAAGTTTTCAATGATGCTTAAGTATGAATTTATGAATCATGGTAGTTAGAAACATTGAATGGGAGTTATGGTATGTTTATTATGATTATTGATGCATTAAATTGACGATAATTATTGCTTGAATTAATGGGTATAAGATTAGGGTTAGTTATGAATTGAAAGTAGGATGAGTGATGAATGGTTTTAGCTTGATTGTAATTGCATTTTGATGATGATTTGTGCATAGGAATTGTGAAATTAATGCTGCCAAAATGTGACTATTAGCCCTAGTGAATGTATGAATATTGTAGGTACTGATTTAGTGTTAAAATGAGATGCCTATGGTAGTAGGAATTGAATTGGTATGATAGGAAGTGAATTGGTGAAGTAAAGCTGAAAATTGATCTTTGACCTATTGTCATGCTTTGATCATAATTAATTGTGTAGGTGAGCAAATGAGTTGAGGTTTGTGTCCAATTAAACTTTGGGATGTTGGCTACAACTTTGTGTGAAATAGGTGTTGTTAAATTGTAATGCTAGAAGGGCGAAATTTTGCATGGAAAGTTACTGTTTTATTGCCTATGAACAGTACCCGCAGTTATGACCTGATTACTTTGTTGATTTTTCTACACTAATTGATATGGAACTAGGAAAAATGGTCTTTATGAAAGTTGAGGCATATTGAGTTAGCTTTCCATTGCCACTGATCTTGCTAATTTTCGAGTTGTATATTGGGAGATATGAACTGATTTCTATTGATTGGTTTTATGCTTTTTGGAGAAACCTAGTCAAAGTGTTGATTTTGTGAGCTTTCTGCTTGGGAGCAATTTTAGCAATTTTTGTGGACTGAATTGGTGTGAGTGATCTTCTGCAAAGTTGTAGAGGAAGAAATTATCTTGAAAATGATATATGGTGTGTAATTTTTAGAGGTCAGAGTTGGGAGTTATGATTTTGCAAAAAACTGACCCTGCATTAGGTTGTGAATTGCTGATAATGGCAGTAACTTCCATAACAGTTTTGAAATTGTTAGAAATCGAATTGGAGTTTGAGTTCTTCATGAAAATTGAAGTTTGAGATCTTATCTTTTCAAGGATATAAGGTAATGATTTTTGTGACATTTGTGCTAAGAGAATTACTGTTTGGAAAATTACTGTCCAGATTGGTTGATTTCAGAGGGCTGATGCTTTGGTGAATTATTTGACCTAGTTAGTAAGTAAATTTGATTTTGAGTTGTTCATGAAAGTTGTAGATAACATTGTAAACTTACTGAGCATATTTATTGTGTTATTTGTGACTGAGGAAATGAGTAGTTACTGAATTTGCAATGTACTGCCCTGTTTTGATAGGTTTTGAGTGGGCAGTAGGTTTGGATGGATTTTTGACACCCTTAGGGGTGAAATTGATTTTTATGGTCTTCATGAGAATGGTAGAACTTTTCATGATCTTTCCAACAAGCTATGGTTTGTATTTTTTCAATTTGTGTGCAAAGAGTTATGGGTGTTGAAAATTCGGATTGGAAATAGGAAAAAGAAAGGAAGGATGTGAGTGAACCTCATGGGATCACTAGGCGACGCCGCCTCAATGAGGCGAGGTCGAGATGGCCTGATCACTAGGCGACGCCTCCCTGGTGACGAGGTGAGGCGAGTCGGCCTCGGTAGGCGACGCCTGCCAATGAGGCAAAGAGATATAGATATATATATATATATATATATTTATTATTATTATTTGGCATTTAGTGACCTAATTGTTTCTTTTGTCAATTTCTTTTCCGTCCGACGTCCGATTGACCTGATTCTTGAGGCATCGGATTCGTAGAATATTTAATTTCATTTTTGAGAAATTGGGAATTTTGACGGAAATTGACGTGACCCGGATAACGGAGCCTTTAATCATTTATTTTGTTTAATTGGGGACCTATAGAGGTTCGAATTGCATGCACCGTCGGCCGCCAATAGGTTTCTAATTTATAGACGGATTTTATTATGGGAAAATTTTGAATTAGGGCCGGGAATGTCATGAACATGCATTATACACGTTTTACTTATTCCATGTGCATTGTTTGATATTTTTAACTATTCAGTTAGTAATGTTTATTTATTTTAATTGTTATAGAGGCTCAGTTGGAACGTCATCCCACGGACGTTGCAGAGACTTCCCGGCATTAGCTCGAAAGTTATTAGGTGAGTAACCTAGATGGTTCCTCGGTTAGTAAGTGTTTATAATTACGCACTTATAACTCATGGAGAATAATGGTGGGACGATTGTGTTTGTTTATGCTGGATTGCGGATAGGAGGTCCGATGGATTGGAGAATTCTGACATAGAAGTGTTATATATGATTTTCTTGCGATTACCTGTGCGAGAATTATGTGTATATGTTGAGTTGGGATCGATCGATGTTGGTGTTGTTTTATTTGGATATATGCATTTCATGCATAATTGCATGATCGATGAATGTGATTGTAACGAGAGCGATAGCGAGATCTTAAACCTCAACGTGATTGGGCCTTGAGCCCATGATTCGAGCCTATGGCTCACCGTTTAATGTGCCCTTAATGGGGCGATTCTGATATTCGATCCACAACAACGTAATAAATTGAAAAGCGTCTCATACACATTTCATGTGCATTTGAATTGGTTCCTTTGGCTGATCTAGTAATCATGTGGTACTTCTGAATGTGTTTTGGTGATATAATTGTGTGTAACTGTGATATACTGTGTATATGCATGAATTGGGTGAACCATCGATGATGGTTCCTCACTGAGTTCGCAAACTCACCCAAAATTGCAAATTATTTTTTCCAGGACCGAGAGAGTAGACTTATAGCTCGGAGGGACTTTTCTGCCGTGTAGATTGAGTTGGCAAGAGAAGTCATGGCACACGTGTCGGTCACCGGCACTTTTGAGGGATGACCTAGTGGCTTTTGTTTGATTTTCTTTTGGAGTAATGTACGAACATACCAGGTGTAAATCTCTTTGCTGAGGTTATGAAATTTGAAATTTATGGTTTTAAAATTAGTGGATTTCATATTATCGCTTTATGATTGTTGATGCCATGTGGAGTGTTAGTGGTTGTTAAATGGCGCACCCTTATCGTAGGTGTGTATCGGAATGACCTACTGGCGTCGGTACATATCCTATAGTAAGGGGGTGCTACATGTGCAGCATCTACTAGTTTGTTCGCCTTAGGCAATGACTTGATCAAGTTCAATGGTCTGAACTATGGGGATTGGTTCGAACAAATCCAATTCTAATTGGGTATAATGGATTTGGATTTTGCCATCGTTTCAGACGTAAGGCCTGCACCTATAATTGAGACTAGTTTTGAAGCTAATAAGTCTTATTATGAGGCTTGGGAATGGTCTAACAGGCTAAGTTTGAATTTGATGCGAATGACAATCGTAAAAAATGTGAAGCCATCAATGCCTAAAACGGACAATGCAAAGGAGTTCATGTTGAAGCTTAAAGAATACTCCCAATCCGATATAGCTGACAAGTCTATAGTAGGGACTTTAATGAGTGAGCTAACGATCAAGAAGTTTGAATGGTCACAAGCTATCCACGATCATATAACTCATATGTCAAACCTAGTTGCAAAGTTGAAATCTATGGGTATGGATGTGAGTGAGTCCTTTTTGGTACAATTTATAATCAACTCACTTCCTCTAGAGTTTGGCCAGTTCCAAGTGAATTACTCTCTCCTATTCAAAATAAGTGTTGTTTTAAAGATATGCATACTTATTAAGAAAGCTAGTGAAATATTTGATGTACCCTTATTAATTGCATGTTGAATTGCCTTGAAAATGTAATCTGTATAATCAGGATGTGAGAGAAATTAAAGGGTAATTTTGAAAATAAAATTATAAACATGCATGAAAAATCGTGAACGACACTTATTTTGAATAGGAGGGAGTATAACACTATTAAAGAAAAATGGAACCTTCAAGAAATTAAGGCCATGTTAGTTCAGGAGGAAGATAGATTGAAGAAAATAAAGGAACACTCCGTTCATCTCACATTTCATCAAGATGCTAGTAGCAGCAGGAATAAACCATGACAAAAGACAAAATAAGGACAAAGCTCTCAACAAGTTAATGAGGTCACATCAAGAAAGATAAGAGATGACACTTCAGAAGAAGCTGGTTACTTTTAGAAAGATTGTCTAAAAGAAAGGTTTGGTTCGAAAAGAAAGGTACATATTATGTCTTAGTATGTTTTGAATCAAATCTTATTGATGTGCCTAAAATACCTAGTGGTTAGATTACGGTGTAACTACTCATGTGTCACATGTTAAGCAGAGATTCCTTTCAATCCAAACCATAAATGGAACTGAAAATTTCTTGTATATGGGGAACATAATGAAGGCACGGATAGAGGTCATTGGGATGTACATATTGATCTTGGACCTTTGGGTGTTACTTAGATCTAGAAAAAGTCTTTATGTTCTGAATGTGTTAGGAATTTAGTTTACATTGCAAAATTGACGATGTAGGATTTCAATTTAAGATTGAAAACAATGTTTTTCATTGTATAACCATAAGTACTATTATGATTACGATACATTAATTGATTGTTTATATCGTTTCAATCTTGATGTTGATTTTCTTTGAATCTCGTTTCATGTTGACCATATTATAGGAAATAAACGTAGTGCACATAATAAATGTTACGCTTTTTGTGGCATAAAAGATTAGGTCATATATCCAAAGAAAGGTACAGAGGTTAGTAAAAAATGAAATCTTACCTCCATTGGATTTTGTTGACTGGGATATATGTGTGGATTGTATTAAAGACAAGCAAAGCAAACATATATCAAAGCATCCAGCCACAAGAAATAACGCATTACTTGAATTAATACACACTGACATTTGTGGTCCTTTCGACATTCCTTCTTGGGGTGGCAAAAAATATTTCATTACTTTTAATGATAACTTCTCACGATATGGATATATTTATCTGCTACATGAGGAGTCTCAATCTATGGACATCCTAGAGGTGTTCATTAATGAGATAGAAAGGCAATTAGATAGAAAAGTAAAGATAGTGAGGTCTGATAGAGGTGGTGAATATTATGAAAATTTTGATAAAGTGGACAATGCCCAGGTCCATTTGCAAAGTTTCTTGTCAGTCGAGGCATATGTGCGCAATACACAATGCCTGATACATCACAACAAAATGGTGTAGCTGAGAGGCGAAATCGTACTCTTATGGAAATGGTTAGGAGTATGTTAAGTAATAGTACTATACCTTTATCATTGTGGATGCATGCATTAAAGACCGTTACTTATCTGCTAAATAGGATTCTTAGTAAGGCAACTCCTAAGACACCTTATGAACTGTAGACAGGAAGGAAACCTAGTCTACGGCATCTTCACATTTGGGATTGTCCAGCAGAAGTAAGACTTTATAATCCACATGAAAAGAAGCTTGATGCGAGAACCGTTAGTGGTTATTTCATCGGCTATCTTGAAAAGTCAAAGGTGTATAGATCTTATTGTCCTAATTATAGTACGAGAATAATTGAGTCTGTTAACGCTCGGTTCAAAGAGAACGGTTCAATTAGTGGGAGTGGAGAACCATAAAAAGTGGATATTCATGAGAGTCAAGTAGAAACTACTCAAAGTCGAGTAGAATCAACTGCATCAGACGTGATTCCACTGGTTGTTATTCCTCTTGTTGCATCACGGATACACAACATTCCGGAACAACAAATTAATGTTCCAATTCCACAAATTGAACATATTAATGATGAACTAGCTAATAATGATCAAGTTACAAATGATCAAGTAATGCCACAAGATGTAGCATTATGAAGGTTTGTAAGGCAAAGAAGACCAGCTATCTCAAGTGACTTTGACATTTATTCACTTGAACATGAATGTGACTTGAGCATTGATAAAGATCTGGGCTCGTTCAAACAAGCCATGTAATGTAACAATTCTGAAAGATGGTTTAATGTTATGAAAGAAGAGTTGAAATCAATGGATGACAACAATGTCTGGGAATTAGTTAAGTTGCCGAAAAGTGCAAAGCAAGTGGGCTGTAAATGGGTCTTTAAGACCAAACGTGACTCACAAGACAACATTGAAAGGTATAAAGCTAGACTTGTTGCCAAATGTTACACTCAAAAGGATGGTATTGACTATAAAGAGACTTCTCTAGTTTCAAAGAAGGATTCTTTAAGAATTATTATGGCACTGGTAGCTCATTATGATTTAGAGCTTTACCAAATGGACATAAAGACCACCTTTATTAATGGTGACTTAAAAGAAGAAGTTTATATGGATCAACCGGAAGGTTTCGTGATCACAGGAAATGAATGATTAGTATGTAAATTAAAGAAGTCAATATATGGACTAAAGTAAGCTTTCCGACAATAGTATCTGAAGTTTAATGATATCATTACTTCTTATGGTTTTGTAAAAAACACCGTTGATCGGTGCATCTATATGAAGGTTAGTGGGAGCAAGTTTATTATATTAGTCTTATATGTTGACGATATCCTTCTTGCTGCAAATAATGTTGTTTTGTTACATGATGTAAAGAATTTTCTTTCTAATAATTTCGAAATGAAAGATATGGGTGAAGTATCCTATGTGATAAGAATATAAATATTCCGAGATAGATCGCAAGGATTGTTAGGATTGTCTCAGAAAGATTATATCAAGAAAGTATTAGAAAGATTTCAAATAAAAAAAAAGCTCCGTAGGAATAGTTCCAATTCAGAAAGGGGACAAATTTAGTCTAATGCAATGTCCACGAAACGATTTAGAACGTAAGGACATGGAGTCTATTCCTTATACGTCAGTAGTTGGGAGCTTAATATATGCTCAAACATGCACTAGGCCAGATATCAATTTTGTTGTTGGAATGTTAGGATGATATCAAAGTAATCCTGGACTGGACCACTAGAAAGCTGCGAAGAAAGTCCTTAGATACTTACAAGGCATTAAGGACTATATGTGAGCATATAGAAAATTAACTCATCTCGAATTGATAGATTACTCGGATTCAGACTATGTCTGTTGTGTAGGCTCACAGAAATCTACATTCGGTTACATGTTCCTATTAACTGGAGGAGCAGTTTCATGAAAAAGTGAAAAGCAGTCCGTCATTGCTTCTTCCATTATGGAGGCTGAATTTGTGGCGTGTTTTGAGGCCACGGTTCATGGATTGTGGTTGCGTAACTTTATCTTAGGTCTTGGTCTTGTCAATAGTATTACCAAACTCTTAAGAATTTATTATGATAATTCTGCAGTCGTATTCTCCTCTAAGAATGACAAATATTCAAAGGGTGTGAAACACATAAATTTGAAGTATTTGTCTGTGAAAGAAGAAGTGCAAAAATATAAAGTGTCAATTGAGCATATTGGTACTGATCTCATGATAGCGAATCCGTTAACGAAAGGCCTGCTTCAAAACATTTATTGGTCATGTTGAACGTATGAGCCTTATAGATAAGTCATTGTTAGTATAGTATTCAGACATGTATATATACATATCATTGTCTTGCTCGAATTGTTATGACACTAATTAATTCAATTACAGTCATATGTTTTTGCTCACTTACTGGTTATCCATATTATGTTGTATACAATTATTATTATTTGTGAGATAACAATTACCGAATTACCCACTTAAAGTTTGTTGAGTTGAGTTGAGTTAATTCTATGATACATGGAAGGAATCAGGTTATATAACTTGTGACTGTCATGATCTCATCAACTTAATTTAGTTAAGGATGACTTGTTCGATTCTATGTATTGTGTGCACTTAAAGTTTTATTATTGGATTACTAAATCGTAACATGGGCCAAGTGGAAAATTGTTAAACTATTTTATGTCCCATGTAACTTATAGTTTAGTACTTATGAAAACACCAAAATAATGATTATTAGGTATTAAATAATGGGTCTCAAATGAGTTCAAGACCTTTTTTCTCTCTCTTCCACTTATCAAAGGACATGTCCGTTGGTGATACTATATAAGTTGAAAAACACTTATTAAATATAATATTATGAACCATTAAAGAATTCGCAAAAAGAAGAGGACGAGAGGAAATAAAATACGTTCAAGCAATTCAGCATCTAACGACAAATAATCATAGATACAAGTACGCAAAATAAATCGATCCATAAATTGTTCTTATAGTATATTCTTAGTATCACCTAGCTAGTATGGTACGAATTTATGATGTGTTCTGATGAATAAAATCTGCCCAAGTCAAATTTCTGGATACATAGCATGAAAAGCATATCTGTAGTATGTTTCTGTAATTATTGGTTGGATATTTACCAACATTCCAAATCCTATCTCTTGAGTTCTTTCTCACGCATTTTTGTTCTATTCTGCTCTAGCCAATTAATCTTTAGAACCCTCTTAAAGTATCTTTTCCACAGATGATAAGACTGGAAAAAGAGGAGATAAGTAAAACAAAAAACAAAAAACAGGTCAATGCCCGCCGTATCTGATGAAACAGGAAATTTTGAAACGCCAACAGGTGTTTTCACATCAAACAAAATCCTGGAGAACCTGTGGGGCCTGTATCTAGATTATAAAAAATCCCAAATACCACCAACTTGCCCCAGTTTTCACAAATTCTACTGGAAACAAACAGCGAAGGTGTCATTAGTGACCAGTGGGGCACACAGATATACATGGCTACTAGGTAACCAACAAAACCACTGCTCAACTTTTCTTATATAAAGTCCATGAAACCAAACCCTCTCAACATCTCAGACCTTCAAAGCCTTCAAATATCTTACTTGACGCTTAGTCACTTTGGTCTTATCTTCCCTTTAGTCTTCAAAATTGCAAGATTCCTTTTTTATCAGTTATGTCTGCACTTATTGATATTTGGACTAGTGAGCTTGCCAAGCTAAGAGAAAAAGACTCCAACCCCACAAACACTGAGCCTTTCAAGGTTGGAGGGCATGTACAGAAAAGGAGGAGTTTTGCTGAGTTATTGCAAACCGTGGGAGTCAAGTCATCACCTAAGTTCGCAATTTCTGAGGCTTCCCTTTCAATGCTTGTTGACTTCTTGAGTGCTTAGGGACAGAGTTGCTACTTGCAACTACGTTAACAGTCTTTAGATTGTGTTTTATCTTGTGCTATGTGCTGTGTATTGGTGTAATGAACATATGAAATTCAAGTTTTTATGAATTGCAAACTGGAAATGGAGCTGTTAGCTTTAGGATACAGATCATGTTCGGTGGAAATGAAGTTAGATGTAAGATTAAACCAAAGCAATACCAATGCATCAGAACTGTGATGGCATCTTCTGTGGGACTAAAAGTTGACAGTAAACCAAACAGAAACAACTAATCACTTTCTGAAACCATGCAATGAACTGTGTCTCTGAGATATCTAATGATGTCAAATCACTTATGTAAAGACATATAGAAGAGATGTTTCAAAATATCTGCAAAGAGAACATTTTGATGGTTTTTGTTCCTATCCATCTGTTGTAATTTATCATCTGAAAGAAGATATTTTTGAGCCATGTATGAAGCTAGCCACGTTATTTTGCACATGAACCAAATTTGGAACAGAAGTGTTTTGTTGTCTTTGTTACAAAACATAGCTCGTGATTAAGAATGTCTAATGCTATAGAACCAAACCCCATAAAAGCTTTTGGATCTTTTGTTTTAGTTTTTGACTTTCAAAAACAAACTTGGGAAAATTTGTACGAACAAAAAATAATAAAACCTGTGAAGATTTTGGATGTGTCAGGCTTCAGATATACATCTGAGAAGAAAATTGAAAACCAAAAGCCACACAGAATGACAGCTGTGGATTTGAACCCACGCCCTTTCGGACCAGAGCCTAAATCTGGCGCCTTAGACCACTCGGCCAAACTGTCAGTTGATGACAAGAGGAAGATAGATAAAATAAACCCTAAAATTTTAAAAAGAAACTAATAATGATAAAATACGTGCGATACAAATATGATATGTAGATTAAATGTGATATTGAAATTTAATTAATTCAATTTAAATTAATTAATTTATATTGAAATTAATAATTTACGATAATTATAATATTTAATTAATTTAGTTTAAATTTAAAGATTGTTAGAAAGTATTTAATTAATTAATAATTAATATTTATATCACATGTGTTTCGTAATTATTTTCTACTTAATTCTAATAGAAGCGGCTCTTTTACAAAACTAAAATTACGAAAAATCCTTTCAAAATTTTAAAAAATAAAAATTTTCTTGAAATTTATAGAAAATTTATATCTTTTATTCTAAAAAATTTAGAAGTTTGAATTTTGTTTCTTATTTTCTTTCCAACAAAAAATCTAATTATATATTATATATTATATAAAACTTAAAATAAATTACTTTTATAAATAAATAAAAATTTATTTTAGTATCTTATATAATATTTATTGAAAATTATGGGTTAAAATTATTGTATATTATAAAATAATTAATTTAATAATTAATATTTTATTTAAATTATTTTTAATTATTAGTGAAAATTTTATTTAAATTTAAATTAATTATAAAATTTGAATTAATTTATTAAATAAAATTATTAATAATTAAATATGTATTTTAAATAATAAATTTAATTAGTAATAAATAATTAAATAATATATATTAATTTATAATAAATCATATCATTTAAAATATAATAAAAATTACTTTTATGATTTTCATAATTTATTAAAACAGGAAGAAACAAAATCTAAAACAAAACAATAAACTTAAATATACTTATTTTATTAAATTTGAAAATAAAACTTAAATAGAAACAAACAAGTGTTTAGTAAAGTAAATTAAATTTTGTAAAAATAAATACACATATATATATATATATATATATACACATATACATATATGTAAAGTATATATATATATTTATATCATCTATTGCATACAAAGGTCAGATATTATTGGGAAGAATAATTCTGTGGGAATATTCACAGATAACAAAATTTGATTACAATCATTTGAGTTGAAAGAATGTAGAGCGTGGCATATCCTCCGACTATATGCCGACTTTTAACGTTATCTATGGGCAACCACACGTAGATCGCTACAGTTGGCCAGTCAAAACTGTGTTCTTAATATCTCCAACCTCTGCCCATGTTTTCTGAGAGACCCACCGCTCATTTACTCCTCTATAAAATGAAGAAGCTTTTCTCAATCTCATTCAATCTATACCAAAGCTAAAAATCCAATCTTTTTCTGGAGTTGGGTTCGAGTTATTTCAAGTATGCGTGCAGTCGTAGACATGTGTGCGAAGGAGCTTGCAAAGTTGAGAGAAAAGGTTAGAACAAGAAAACCATTTTTGTTTAAAGGCAAGGAAGAAGGTAAGAGAGGAAAAGAAGTTGCTGCTCAACAGAGTCAAGTGGTTCCCAGGGAGAATACTATGTCTGAGTCCACAGTTTTCATGCTCATGGATCGTTTTGCTCCTTGGTGAAGAAGCATAGGTTGTGATAATTGATATATAGTAATCCTTGTTGCTGTTTCTGGTTTGACAGACATTTGTATATCAAACTTCTGTTTCCTTTAATGGGAACTTGGATCTAATCAGATTTAGCTAGTACAGTTCTCATCTGGTTTGTACTTTTTCTTATTCTGCCGAATGATAATTGTATCCCTTTGAATGTGGATGCTTTTTTCTTATGGTCTGCCCAATTATTGTTCGTTTCCTTGTCATTCGTCGAACAATGCTCTGTTGAGAAAGAATATATGTTAACTGACAGGTCAAAGGTACAATACACCATTGGCTTTGAATTTTCAGAATCTGGATATGTCAAAAGGGGAAGAAGAAGATATACTGATAAGGGTATGTTTCTCTTGTTCTATTTGTCATAAAGGTTGTGTTAAATCGTGACTCTTCCAACTATTATGAACTTAAGATTCGATAAACTGGGCAAATGACACTTGAGTTTTAAGAGCAAAGCATTCGAGTTAGGCCACAAGAGCAACATCTTTGAGACTATAAAGGTGTAGAGTAGAGAGAAGATGAATATCAATGAAAGCGGATGAATTCTTATTAATCATTAATGTCAATCTGTGTCCAGTACTGTTCTTCTATACATGAGTTACTGTCCTTTTAGGCCTTTGCCATATAACTAGAGGTGACAGCTGATTATGGCGATGAACTTGCTTCAATGCTAGTGGAAGACAACTCATTGACAGAGAAGTTGATCTCCTCTTGACTCCATTTCAGAATATCCCTAGCATATCTAAGAGCTTCATCAACATTATCAGGTTCCAATCCGGTAACCAATGACACGTACAACTTCTTATCGGTGAGAGAATGGAACAATCTCTTGAACTTCACTGCAATGTATTCGAAAGCACGGTGAGCCAAAGAAGGGTTAGTAACTCTGCTGCTGCTGCTGCTGCTGTTTTGTGAATTGTGACCAATCACAGGATTGAATTCCTGAAACCATTCGCATCGAGTGAGTGGTTCGTGCTCAATCGTTTCCTCGAGTAGGTCAAATTTGTTTAGTAGCAGAAGGAACTTCTTGGCTTCAAAGGTGGGATGTGTGGCAATTGTTTCAAATAGTTTCTTGCTTTGCATCATCTTGTTTGTTAGAACTCCATTGGAGTCTTGAAAAAACTCACTGTAGTCAGTTAAAGAAACACAGAAAAAGATCATATCAACATCTTCAAACATTCCCAACCATTTGCAGTTTCCTCCCAGAGCACCTGGATGCATCCTTATCAGTTGGTACCTGTGATGGTATACAAGCAACCTGTCAATAGACATGAACTAAAAGAAAAGGTAAGAACTTTTATAAATCACAACTTCTTCTAATCCTGACATTGCATACCTAAAGTTCCTACAGAGAAAATATTTTGTCAAGGAACACGTTACTGTTAGAACATAACGCAAGAAAGCCTTGTACCATGTCCAGTATTTGTACAATAAGTTTGAAAAGAAAAAAACACCTTCAGCCATATGATAGAACTTTCCGTTTCTAAACTTGATGGACAAAGTTAGCATTCACAATTGAAACAATATATTCAAAGTTCATCATACAACGTTCCATGTAATCAAGAACAGCCGCATTGAACAGAAATGGGTATACTACAAACTAGGGTAGAAAACACCAGCGATTTGTTTGCTAACCCACTTAGCATTCAGGAAATTAGGTGGGAGGGTTAGAAGACAGTAACAACCTGACTGAGGAATCATGTTGATAATCAAGGTCCTCGTAGTTGTCTTTATCCGACTTGGGATATGTAAATTCCATAAAAGAAAGCCCTTTGGATGAAGTTATTCCATCACCATACAAGATATCCATATCTGATGGCTCATAATCTTCTCTAGCAATCTCAACAGCCTGAATTTGAATATAAACATCAGCTACTGATGCAATGATGCTTTCAATAAGCATTATAATTAATAGAATTTGATAGAATACATGTGAAAAGATATTCCTTTGCATTTGTTCATGCAATGAACATAACTGATTCATACAGAACTGCATCCACTTCATGCATCCCAAATTGAATGAAGCAGGACATAGATCATGTAGGATTAACAAATGGCGAGAAGAACCATAAAACCACATGCAATGTGACAACCATAATTATAAATTGAAAAGCTAATGATTTTAGTCCAAAGTATAACAGAATAATAATGAAGAATCAATATAAAGGAAAATATAAGCAGATCAAGGTTTTAAGTTCTTTTAAATTTTATTTTGTTTCATTTAATGCCTATTTCATGTTCTAGTGTTACAAAATCCTCTAAAAGTTTATAGGAAGGAATAGATATATATAGATGTAGTTTGATCTTACTCGCTCTAGAAAATAAGTGGCAACTCTAGGCAGCAATTCTAATTCACTTCTCCTGTTGTATGTGGCCTGGATGGCAGAATCTTTCCACAATTTCTCTACAAACGGTGCATTTTCACGAGTAGCAGCAGGGAATACGGTTTCCACATTCCCAGAGTACATGACCTTAAGAAGCCAATCCGAAAAGGCTTTCAGTCTTGGACTGATTGAATAGACTGTTTGACCTGTTTCCTCCACTGCCAAAAGTTATTTCATGTCATTTATCCAGGAAACAAATGACATATGCCAAGAATTTCATCTCAATCTTGCTACAAGGCTATGTAATATTGTTACTATGAATGTATGCTCACACATGAATACTCACAGGCATGCCACAATTAAGCTCAAAAAGATGAAGCATGCCAAGATGATGAGAAATGATTGAGGGGCAGAAAGCAAAAACTGATTCATGAACATACAATCTAGAGTTTCTATGATGTTAAATTAGTGCAAATAGTGAAGACATTTGGTAATCGTTAAATACAAGGATTTGATTATCATTGCCTTAATGGTGCTTATCACAATAATTCAGTAATTTATGCAGGAAGTTCCTGAGATGAACTGACCGGAGTTCATAAATGAGTTTTACCTGAAGTGACACATTGACCATCACAACATATTCTTTTTCCTTTCAAACTTTCTTGTTCAAAATGTTCACGCCCTTCAAGCAGTATACCGAGATAGAAATATAGATTGGTCTGGATCATAAACTTCATATTCTGACACTCCTCTTCAGAAAAAGGAATGTTGTAGACAATTTTTGCCTAAAATAAGCATATGATTAATTTAGCACATCATCAAGAAAGACTAAAAACTGTGACTAATCAGTATGCCTCATCAAAAGCCATGTACGAGAAAAGAGAATCGGGAATAAGAATTGCATATATGCTTAATCAAAGGATGCAACCACAACTAGGTGTCTCTAAGTTACTGATGACCAGAATTGTTATGAAGCACCCTACCGATACTGGTGCCTGGGAATCTTAAATTTACTACAGGAACCCAATACAATCAAGGAAATCATTATAACTTTACTGCATTTGTTAAATTGTCATCAGTGCAGCTGTAACTTATTGAATCGTAACCAAATAGAATATACATATAACATATAAAACAAGGCGGATAGAACCAACATAATAGCATGACAGAAATTGAAATCCCTCAGAAGCTAGTCACACAAGATTGGTCAGAGTTAACCGTATAGCACAAGGAAAGGATGAAGTTATTTTCCACTGCCTCTCACCTGTTTAAATACAGTGCTTGTTCCAGAGTTTTGGTTACCAACTAGAAGGAGTTTGTGGAGTGTTTTCTGTTCAAAGTTATTTGCCAGGACACCATTTTCTTCACCTCCATTTCTGACGGGAGTTGGTAAAGACAAGAGGCTACAGATCAACTTGACTCTTTTAGGCTGTCAAGAAATAAACTTCACTATTAATTAAGATGTCAAAGCTAAATAGAATGTCAATTCCCAATGAAGTTGGATTTGATCAAGAGACACAAAATGCATCTTCAAACATACCTTTTTCCATATATTTCCTAGAATATTATTCATACCCTCTTCCTGATAGGACCCATCATCAGTAACCCAAAGACTTGTTGCTCCTTCACATTTCACTCCAGCAAACTGTAATGTTTAACAGAATGGTGTCAGTCTTAAAGGCCTTAAATATTACATCTCAGAAATAGCAAGACCCTATCAAGCAACTACCTGAAGCATCGTCATTTCTGGTTTAGTTATTTCACGACCGTTTATCAGTATATTTGTGTCCCCATTGCTAGCATCTCGTTGGATTTGACCTCCAACATCCAGTTGGGAACAAATTACCTGGCAGGGTTTTTTTCCTTCCTAACAGATCATAACAAAGTAACAGATACAAAATTTTAAGTTTGTAGAGTTCATTGAAAAAGAATGTTAACAAAGAAAGAAATTCAAGCAAGATTTAGCATTCACCTTTCCCCAGTAACCAGATTGTTTATCATACCAATAATACCCTGGTTCAAGCTTCTTTGGAGGGTTTCTGCAGTTTTGCAATTGGTATAGCTCCTCCTCTGAAAGCTGCTCACGGTTCACATAAATAAGTTCTGACGGTAACTGATTTACTTTGCAACATTTCTCTACCTTCATTATTTGTTTAACTTCCCCCTCTACCAATAGTTGCTTCAGGATCCGGGAACTTTTCCCCAAAGTCTTTCTCTTAGCCTCATCAATTCTTTGACCAATGCAAGTTATACACTTCCTTCCTTCTGGCATTGACCCCATTGCTCTCATCACACAATTGCCACAATACTTTGCCCCACAGACAATACATATTTCCTTTACCATAAACCGATTTCCCTTTAAACATCGATAGCATGTTCCTTTCTTTCCGGGCCTTACAGCCATTCTCCTAGCAGGGATACTACTTTCAGCTTCAGATAGTTCAGATTCTAGCTGAACTACATCATTTGTTTCGGGATCACAGAAAGTTACAGCTGATGGCCTTCTCACATGGCAAGCAGGTTCAGCAACACGATCCTCCTCCTTGCAAGAAAAAATATCTGAAGAAATGGAACGAGAACTTAAATCAGATTCTCTTGAGTCGCAGTTTATGCGGTTCATATAATCTTGAAAATCTTCCCTGCTGCCATCTTCCCCAATTTGGCCTGGAGATTGTGATCCCTTGGAGCTTTTTGATAACGATCTTGCAGAACTTTCTACTCCATCAGACAATGGGGATCTGCACTTAACACGATTCACACATCGACCAGAATCTCCAATTTTTGGCACGGACATGTTGCTATCTTCACACTCTGATGCACTCAAGCAGTGGAGCTCATCCAGCAGTTTGCCTGACATATCATTACCATTTGAGGGCCTTCTCGTTCGAGACCGAATGACAGCATCAAAAGAGCCATACTTTGGCTCCATTAAAAGTTTCTTCTTAGGGGCATTCGACCTTACAATTGGTTGAATAACTGGCAAGGGCTTGACACTTAAGGAAGAGGTCGAGGCAAACTCAACTGCTACCGGGATTTGGTCAACGTCAATAGGTATTGCTCGAGGAAGGTCATAACTGAGAGGACCGCCTGAGTACTCCAACGCAATAGAGTACTCCGTATTATTGTGATCGCCATTTTCTCCTTCATCTTCTTTAGAAACAGATGAGACACCAGGCAAAATTTTTCTCAAAAGGCCAGCCATCTTTGAAAAATGGAAAACTATTTCTGTACTCACCAACAAATCAAAAATCCTGCTACTACATTAATACAAGCCAGCTACTTCATCTAAGCTACTAATCACGACAACTAATAGAAACACCGTAATTCGGCAGAACCCACGAAGAGCAAACACTGAACTCGCAGGAACAGAAAACACAATAAATTCATTTACATCCTATGCACGCAAAAAAAAATCAACAAATCCAAGTTGCAAGAAGCTGAGAAATTAATAAAAATCTAAACTTTACAACAGTAGCCGCCTCAATCACTCATCCCAAGCTCCTCCATTTTAATCAGAACAACCAGTGACCATGAACCCAAATCACTATAAAGTTGCCCAAAAACCAAGTAAAAAAAGGAAAGAACTTGGAAAACGGCGCTTGCTAAACAAGAAGGAAATTGAAAGTGGTAAGTTACGAATGCAGAAAGACAGAAAGCCAAAGAAGGAAGAGGTAGAACAGAAGAGAAAAGCTCGGTCTTTCCCTTATTCCAGTAAAAGATTGTGAATTGAAAGAGAACAAAGAGATACGACATTGTCAAACGGATGATTTCCTCATGTCGTGTGTCCATTGTTTTCTACGTCAACGCGTCGAAGTGGCAGTTGCCTTTGAGAGGGAACTTTCATATGTAGGTTGAAGGAAGCTGGCTTGGCTGCTATTTTTTATTTTCAGTCAAACTTAAATTTTAGGTACTAATTTACTGTCAAAATATTTATAAGTAAAAAGATAAAGACTTTTCCATATTTTGAAATTTTTAAAAATTGATTTTAGTTATATAAAAGATTCTTTGTCTTAAATTTTATTTAAAATAACAATAAAATATACATACCTGTATATGAATATTACACATAAAATTGATTAAATAATTATATGATGACCTTATACCTATATATGAATATTACACATAAAAATTGATTAAATAATTATATAATGACCTTAACTTAATTATTAAATTTAAATCGAGTCAATCTAAACTAATAATTTATTATCTGTCATCTCAATTTATTAATTTAAGTCGAATTTAAGAGATAAATTTCAGGTCTAATTTACTAGCAAAATATTTATAAGTAAAAGATATGAAGTTTTTATATTTCGATTTTTAAAAATGATAATCTTTAATTTTAAAATTTTAATTTTATTATATAAAATATTTTCCTTAAACTATGATTTGAAAATAACAATAAAACTCATATAGATGAATATTACCCGTAAATTGATTAAATAATTATATAATCATCTAACCTAATTCTTAAATTCAAATCAAATGTATTAAATTTCATCTAAACTATTAATTTAATGCTCTCATCTCAAATTATTAATTTAAGTTGAATTTAATGTTCATTATTATAAGAAAAATATTTTTTCTAAGAACTGAATTTTTGAAAATTTTAAAATTATGGAATTCTTCTAAAATATTATAACCATAAAAGGGTTTATATATTTTACTCATACTTTAATTATTTTTGTCAAAATATAGGTATCTTATAAATGTACATACCAAACATCCAACGGCCAACTATCTAATAAGTTCACGAACAAGCTTAGAATTGATTGATAAATCATATAGATAAATAAACTTAGGGTATGCTTGTTTGCAGGTAATGGAAAAAATGTATGGAAATGGAATGAAACCTTGTATTTGATATCAAACTATCATTAAATGGGTAATATTTTCATTACCCAATTATTAGCAATCCTTCATTCCCTTGTCATTCAAGAGAAATAAGAATCATTGATTTATTCTCCTAATACAAGAGTTTTATGTATACCTTTAATTTGACCATATACTTGATTTTGAACATTCTGTTATTATAAACAGGGTGTATAAAATATAATTAATTAAATCATATTTAAAATTTGATATAAAATAAAATTTTAACAAATTTTATTTCTCAAGATTTTAACAAACCAACCACCATCAAAGGTAATGGTAATCATTCCTTCATCTTAACCAACCATCATAATTATAATGATTATATCCATTCTCATTCTTCTCTATATTCATTCTCATTCTCATTCTCAATTTCATTATTTAGCTTTGAGCATTAATTGGTTTTGATAAATTAGGTTCAACGGTCCTTTCGAAACAATGATAAGGTCAAATTGTTGATTCCTTCTTGCCAATGACCAGAAAGTTATTATATAAGTATACTATAATTGACTGTTTCAATTTTCGTGTAGAGTTGGAATTGAACGATAGATTGACTTAGACAATGAATTAATGTTTCAATTTTATTTTTAATAATATATACAGTTATGATCAATTAAAATAATTATTGTAATTCATAATTACTACCCATAATTTAGAGTCTAATTAATTTTGCATTTTATTTTAAATATATTTAATTATTTTGCATATCTATGCAGTCGATCTCTCCATTTTGTTGATGGGACATCATCAAAAGTGAATTATAAGTCTGCAATAGATTTGTATTGGTTCAATCATCGATTCAACATTATCAATCTCAAATTTGACTTTTGTGTATAGCTGAGAAAAGTTTGGAACAATCATCATCTTTTAATGACTCGGATATGATTATACAAGATTATTAAAATAAGTAAATTAATTAAATATAACTCAAATTAATAATTAATTATAATTATTTTAAATTATTAATTTAAAATATATTAAATAGGTTTAAATTGAATTTAAAGGTTGAATTACTGTGTTATTAAAATTTAATTAGATCACGTCTTTTAACTAAAATCTAGAAAAGTGGTTAAAATTTATTAAATTGTAAGAAAAGTTTATATCTTTTACTCTTTAATTAAATTTGTTATCGACTTGATTAGTGTAAGTTGAATAATAAATTTGATCACTTTTCTTGTACTGTTATCTTACACTAAACAATTTAACTAATTATAGGGGACTTGACTCAAAAGACTCGAGACTTGCGAGTTGCGAGTTGCGAGTTGCGAGTCTTTCTTTAACAAACATAGCCGTGTACTAAGTGCCTCGCTTTTAGGAGGGCATTAATTACTTTTTCTGCCACAATTAAATAAAAAGAGTATTTAATTGTAAAATAAAAAACCTCTCTTATAGAAATGATTTTTTAATAACTAAAATATAATTTTTAAAAAGCTCAAATTTGAATTTTAAAAAAACCTCTCAAATAACTTTTTCGATAACTTTTCTAAATCAATTAATGAGCTTATTTTTCAGTCATATTTACCCTTATGTTTTACACATAATTCCTATAATACCCACAAACTCATCTTCTCTATTCTCTTGCGCAGTTATTTTATTATGTACTCCCTTCTATCTAAAATAAATGTCGTTTTAGAGGGATTTTAATTATTCAAAATAAGAGTTGTTTGTGGCTTTTCATGCATGTTTATAATTGTACTTTTAAAATTACCCTTTAATTTTTCTCACATCTTGATTACACAGATTGCATTTTCAAAACACTTTAACTTGCAATTTCTCTCACATGAGTAGCACCATTAATAAGGGTATATCAAACATTTCATTAGTTTTTTAATAAGTGTGCATATCTCTAAAATGACTTTTATTTTAGATAGGAGTAAGTATTTAACTATTTACTTAACTTGAATAATTATTTTAAGATTTATATAATATTATTTGACTTTTTATATATTTTAATATTTATTTTTATATTAGTTTCTCTTATGTTATAATCCATATAAAATTTAGTTAGATATATTTTATTTATATTTCATGTGATTTAAAATTATATAATAATTAATATATTATACTTTACATATTGTTTAATATACTTTAAATAATATTTATATGTATAAATAATTTTATTACAAAATAAAATATAATTAAAATTAAAATATTTTTATTTTTATATTACCAAACAATCTACTGCATAAAACATTTAAAAAAGACAATAAGCTCAATTAACGTCTTAAAAAAAATTTCTAAAAAAATTTAGTGAAACAGAAAACCTTGGTCTGCATATCAAGATTGATTAGTTATGCCTACCCAAGAGTCATCTAGTTTAGTCTAACGAGTCCAACACACAAATTTACCCATAAACTTAGCCCAAAACGTAAACCCAAGTTGTCCTCATTAGCTTCTTCTTCATGTTCTATCTCTGGTTTCGTTTTCGAGATTGCTTCAGTTCCATGTTTCGTAGACATGACCACACGGGCCACGTACGTGGGAGCTCTGTTTTTTAGTGTACAATCCTCCCTAGCAAGTACAAGAAGAAGAAGAACCAGAACTAATGTTCCGGGTTTTATGCTATGTGTGATTTTTTCCATTCATTGGCATTATTGCAGGTAATGACAATTTTGCTCTGCTTCACTGAACAAACATGTGACAATCCAAGGAATGGCGGTTTTGGCCTCTTCCTTGACATGAAGTTTATAAAATGCGACAGCTTTGTTTCGTTACAACCTCTTCTCGTGTATGAACATGAAGCCCCCGTACTAAGCTTTCACTTCCATTCGTTGTTCATCTATCCTCCATTGTTAGCTAGGTGATGAATGGCCGAACCAACCTGTGATATTTATAGTACTGTGGTTCTGTTTAATTTTGATGAGACTGGGCGCTGCTGCTAGGATCTATGGGATTGGTTGATTTTGGCACAAAAATAGCTGCAAAACAATAAGGCATACCAAGGATTGACTGCCGGTAGACCCCTCTGACACTCAAATTAGTCTTTTGTGAGAATTTTGGTAACTAGTGAATAAAAAATATTAGAATTTTCGAAAGTCATACCTTTTTATGATAAGGTAATGAACTTATATATGAAAAATATCTACTAGGTTTAAGTCTTCCTTTATGAGTGAGAAGTCACCATCTATAAATGGGTCGTACATGTATTCAACACTGAAACAAGACGATCGACCAAACCAAATTGCAAAATTTTAAGTATAAAAAGGAAAAAAATTTCTTAATTAAGATTAAAAAAATATTATTTAGCAATCTAAAATTATACTGATAATATAAAATATTCAAATCAACAATAACAACACCATCCAATAAAATTTTTACTAACACGTAAACTAAAGATAATTAAAATTGAATCAAAAATTGATTAGTTAAAGTTTTCTTTATTAATCTGATCATATCGGTTCAGATTGTTACACACCGGTAGCAGTATATACAGGTATTGGATATGATGTGTATTTAATAACTAAAACTGCTGAACGTAGTAGCTAAATTTACGAATATTTTAATAAATTGTGAGATATGTCTTAATATATCTTAGTGAAATAAAATTTTAATGAAAAAGTTTTGATGTCACTAAATATTTATGAAAATAGAGTTTACATTACTTTATAGAATATTAATAATTTTAAGATTACCTGATAATAAAATTTTCAAAGACGGTGATCTAAGATAATTTTAGTGAGAACTTTTATTTTTATTTTAATCATACTTTTCATTATATGGTTCTTATCATAATAATTAAAATTTTAATTTTTATTTGTGAACTTAAATTATATATTGATCAATGATTAAAAATTTAACTGGTTCAATCCTAAAAATGTTGAATCATCTAACTTTTTGTTCGATTTTTAATTTTCTATTCAATTTATTTTAATAACTCTTATTGTTAAAACCGATTGATTTATTAATTAATAAGTTATTTTGTAAATTAATAAATTTTATAAATTAAAATTAATTAATTAATTTTTATTTAATATTTTTAATTAAATTCAAATTATTTAATAGTAAATTTAACTTTTTCAATCATGTTTTAAATTCTTTAACATTAATCTTTAGTTAGTTTTATAATGATTTAATGCTACTTGAAATTTTAAACCTTGAACCTCTTCTCTTATCCGCTTAACTTTCGATCTTATTTTTAAAATATTAATATTAATTAAATTATATAAAATTTTATATTCTTTGGTAACGAAAAATGTTGGTAGTGGAATAAAACTGAAAAAGCACAGAGCAATAATAAGAATCTCTTTTCAAATATGTACAAATTAGACTAATCAGAATCGGACTGATCATGCCAAACTGGGACCAATAAGCGCGTGAGCTTCACATCCTCGGAGCTCGCGTTATCCTCCTACTTTAATCTTGATGGTGTTCCTTGCTGTGATTCAGGGTAGACAGAGGAGTAGTATCTCACCCTCGGCGATTCATACACACTCAACTCCGTCGGGTTGTCCGACACCCGCCACACCTTGACCGACTTGTCTAAACTTCCGCTGTACAATATCCACCGTTCATTTCCGTTATCGTCAGACTCGTTATCTTCTTCTACGGCCAGGCACTTAACGGGCCCACTGTGACCAGTATGGACGGTGAGGCAAGTGTGGACGCCACCTACCTCTCTACGCCACAAGCAAATGCTTTTATCAGCTGACCCGCTGAACACCAAATTTCCGGCGGTGGCTAGACAAAGGACGGCCACCTTGTGTCCCCGAAGGATTCCACCCTGCGATAAGTGCTTCTCATGTTCCCAGAAATTCACCAAACCGTTTGAGGAACCACAATAAAGCACGGCGCCTCCTTCATTCACCGCCAAAGCCGTGACAGCGCTTTCTTGTTTCAGTAACGTTTGTACCAAGAAATGCTTTGTTCCTCTCCCTTGCAGCTCCCTTTTCCAAGCTTTCACTGTTCCATCGGCTGAGCCTGTGAAGACCAGGGAATGAAAGCCAGCAGCTACTGAGTTTATTGCATCTTCGTGAGCGTGGACCGACTCCAGGCATTTGTAGTCTGAAACTCTCCATACTTTCAGGGTTTTATCCCATGAACCTGAGTATAGTAACCCCGCGTCTTCGTTCAAGCTGAGGCATGAAACTGCATCGAAATGTTTGATGCGTAAAACGTTGTGATGTCTGCGAACTTCTACGTAGTTCTTGGGGTTGACTGAGCTTTTGATGTAATCTTTGAACGTGGGTAAGCTTCCAATTTGCTTGTAAACTCTAGTGTTCTTGGAAGATATCTTCCAGATTCTGATCTTCCCATCTTGATGTCCGGTGAAAATCTTGTTACCATGTATAACAATGGCTTTAACTAACCCACTGTTGGACTTAAACCCCGTGAACTCTTTCAGATTCTTCCATACACGTATGTTCTTGCTGTCTGAGCCAGTGTAGAGGAGATCGCCAGACGCAGCCAAAGAGTAAACGTGGCCTTCTTCACGAACAATGGATCCAATAAGACCATAGTTAGTGAACTTACCGTTCACAGGTGATGGTATTATCCACGGAGATTGTGCGTACGGTGAAGGTTGGTTCCAAGGGGACGAAAAGTTAGGTGATAATTCACCGGTAGGGATTGGGGTAGTGCTGTGATTATTACAATACAATCTCGGATTCATAGCAGAGTGACTATTGCAATTGTTATCGTCTTCTTGTCTTGGAAAAATCATAGCTTCTGAGTGCAAAAGAGCACCCAACTTGGGCCTGTGTGGACGCGAGTTGGTTTCTGCAACCATTGATCATGTACAAAAAAGCTCCCCACCAACAACAACTCAAAAAAGAGCAAATATGGAGCTTTTACTGAAATGGATTTTTGGATGAGAAGAAGAAAGTGATGATGATGATAAATAGAATTAAAAAGGCTTGAACGAGTTTTGATTGCAGAGAATTGGAAAGGTTAGAGAGGAGCAGAGGTGTATATATATACGAAGAGTAAGTGGAGAAGGGACAAAGGTTGGTGATCCAAGGGTGTCGTAACCCAACACGTGTAGAGACAACAACGTAATCATTCCAAACCGGGAAACTGGTTTTTGCCGGTAACCAGGAAACTAGTACTAAAACAAGAAATAAAATAATAAAAAAAAGATATAATTCACCGCGTTGTGCTTTGCGTTCTTCGTTTAGGATTTACACGTTACTCTATTATACGGGAAATTATCACGTTGAGGGTTTGATTTCTAAAATTTAGGTCTCTCTTTAATATTATGGTGTCTTATTATATTTAATAAATTTTAGCTATTTATTTATATAAATTTTATGTAAATTCTGCATAAATTCTGTAAAATAAATAATTAAAATTTTATGAGACAGAATAATGTTGGACAGAAGAGCCGACTTTCTGTTTTTATCACATTATGTTTCATGAAACTACGTCCATACTTCCTGACAAAGGAAGGTGAAACTACGTCCATACTTCCTGACAAAGGAAGGATTTGACCTCGGACTTGGTCAAAAACTGGGATATGAATAGTTTTTGACCACCAAACGAAGTCGTATATTACTCTCCTTTTTGGTGTCATTTGGTCTTCTTGGTAGGTAAAGTTTTATCAAGTTCTCCCTATCTACTTTTAACGTTTGGCAACTTATCTTAAACTTCTAATCATACGAACTATGTTTACCGTTACAATGATGTTAACTGTTATAAACGCTATTATCTCAAAACTGAACAGTCGAATATTAGTGGCGAGGTGCACATTTTCAGCTTCTAAGCATGTACGTAATGTCGTTTAGGTTATCTTCAAGCCATGTAAGCAAGGCCTAAGATCTCATTATTTTGGTTATGTCTTCATAAAACCATACAAATCGTTGTAGAGTTTGGAAAATTCAAATCGATAGCATATTTTGTAATCTATAAATTATGATAATGGAGAGTGGTCATAGTAAAATTGAATTCGAATAAAAATGAATTTAATTTTGAATTTAATTTTATTTTCACTCATTTAAAGTTTAAATTTGTGTAAAACTTTGTCACCAAAATGAAAAAAAGATGCATATTTATCACTCATTTACAAAGTTATCCAAATACTAAATTAGAGATAATCTAATACTTGTCCTTGTGAGAGAGCCATAGAGACAAAACATACGTAATATGAATATCATAATGAGACTAATCAAATATTATTTACATGATAATTTAATTCAAATCAAATTAATTATATTTAACTAAAATTAATAATATAAAGTTGAATAATAAAGAATCTTTTTGTGTAAGAAACTAAAAATACTCAAGTACCCATTAAAAGATTTTTATTATAGTTGAACATGTACTTTTACTTGTTATTAATAAAATATAAATAAGTCAGCCCAAATAAAGTTGGGGCTATGAAGTGCAATTTTGATACTGCAATCCAATATGATCGGGGGATTATGTCATATCATATGGTTTAGTAATAAGAGGAGAGAGATGTCAGTTTCTTAAATGCCTCTCAGGTTTTTTCATATCAAATTATAATCTTCTTATTGCTGAAGCTATCACATTTAAAGAAGCTTTATCTTGATTGATACAATCTGACTTCATATCAATTGAGGTAGAAACAGATTGTCTTCAATTGATACAGATATGGATCAAAAACTGGCATGAATGAATTGGGAGTTATATTGGAAGAATGAAAATTAACAGCATGTGTTTTTTAATCTTTTACGTTTAAATGAATTCCAAGGTACGTAAATATGATAACTTATTTGTTATCTAAATCAGCTACTAGATATCTTAATAGACTTAGTTGGGATCTGCCATCTATTTTTTTGTTGGAGACTTTAAATTGTGATGATGTTTAGTCTCAATAAAATATATACTTTTCTTAAAAAAGTCTTAAATAGTTTAATTGTTTCTCATGTACCTTGTAAAATTAATTACAAGGAGGCAAAAGAATAGAAATTGAAATAAAGTTGCTGACCTTTGAAATTCTTATCCTTGCTTGAAAATTCAATTCAATGCAGAAAGAATATTCAGAATTAGTTTTATTTTTCAAAAACAAAAAATAATATACAAATAAGAAGAGCATAAACGTAAAAAGTCATGAAGTTGGTGAACCACACGTTATGTACTTGTCCACAAAAAGTCTCGAGCTATTAATTTGGTCAATAAATGAAAAATGGAAAATGTCAACGCCTCCTGATTGGCTATCTCCATATCTCAGTTAACGGCCACGTAACGGTTTCCTTTCCCCCTAACCTGAGTGTTGTCTACTTTTGTGCCACGTAAGCTTGAGTAAGATCAAACATCACCGATACGTACCTCACACTCGTCCACCTATGTCAGATTACGTCACCGGTGAAGCGGTATATCATTAAACACAAAAGTTGCTAATATTGAGATATTAATTTTACTTGGTTTTGATTATTAATTTCTTACATTCTTCAAAGATTAAGAATGTAAGAAATGGAAGAAAACATGTTAGAATGTTGTTTTAATAATAAGAGTTATTAAGGTAAATTAATAAAAAATTATTTCAATTAAAATTTTTATAGTTGAACCTTTAATTAAACCGGTTCAATTTTTAATTATTAGTGACTAATTAGATGGAAAAAGCAATCTAATATGAACTTGAATTATAGAGATAATTTCAACTTGGAAGACAAGGGTTGCAACCAAAAGTAGATTGAGTGAGAGAACATGATGTTTCTTGTTAATTAAATAGATTATCCTTGGAGATAAGTTGAAAAAGCCATCGTACAAGCTAGTTGACATGAGCAAAATATGCTTAAGTGGATCAATACATGTACTCCATGTTCAGTGCATCCAAATTTTAGCTCATGCATGCATTTCAACGTGTCACATGAATTTATTGAGCCAGCAAACCTCATTGACGGGGATGGGCCATGACTCGCCATCTTCAATGGAAGTTGTAAACGATACTTTGAACCATTTAATGTTTGGTGAATCTTCATTGACGTCACGCTCTCAATCCAGCAATCCGATCATCATGGATATCCTGGAACTTCTCATTAAGAATTGGTTTATTGTTCATTCAGATGCTGTACTAAAAGAAAGCGATAGATGTGACGACCTACCGCTATCCCAAGCAGATCCGATGATATTAAGATCACCTATTTTGATGTTACACCCCCTGGATGCCTTCCTCTCCTTTTAGAGGATTTGTTGGGGCGCTGTTTCCTCCATCTCATTTAGAGTTCTGTGTACTTTCCCTTTATACCAAAAAAAAAAAAGTTTAAGTCAAGTTTTAAGAGCAACCCTTTTCTGAAAGTCACTATTAATACTAACTTAATTGTAATAAATTACAACAACAAAACTCAAGCAGTTTATTAATTAATCGACAATTTTTGCAAATTAATAAATTTTATAAACAAAACAAATCAATTAATTTTTATTTAACAATATCTTTTTAATTAAACTTTAATTTTCAATAAGTAAGGACAATTTCTTTTAATCATGTTTTAAATTATTTAATTTCATTTAATATTCAGTCAATTTTATAATGATGTAATATTGATTAAAATTTTAAAATCTTAAACGTCTTAACTTATCGGTTTAACTTTCTGCGATTTTTAGAGCATTGCTTAAAACAACTAAATTTGCTCCACTTCATTCATTGACCATTTTAAAAACTAAGAAAATTAACCCACTTGGCATTCAAATAGGAGTGTTACTCTAATGTCTCCTAACAAATGACCCAAAACTCTTAGAGAACAATATAATTATATGCTGAGATCTCCAACATCTTCTTTTAGACTTTAGAGTGATGAAGATGCACCAAATACTAAATTTGATAAAACGAGGTGTCAAATGAAGGACTCACTGTTATCAAATCACACCTGATGGGGGCAAAGTATGTCACTCTCAAGTATTAGTTGGAAAGTATTGTCATGGACACTTGTCCAAACTCCAAACTATTTTCTTAAAGACAACATTATCAAAGTTAATTAAAGTCAATAATAAAAAAAGGGTCATTGAGACTTTAATCAAATTAGATGTAACACGTAATTAGTAATTAGTTTTTTATATTAGCTGAGTAATCTAGCTACTTAATCAGTGTACATGACAAGTGTTAATTAGGGTTTACTTTTAGCATCTTCCAAGACTATACTATCGTGTCAAATCCTACGTTTCTTTACTACAATAAAAAGGTTTATACTATAGCACTATGAAGGAATGCAAAACTTGTCTGTTTACCATCAAACATGCACGCAGTTGTTTATGTCACCAAGCACTGGCTATTAAGATTGCTTAGAACATAGTTTATTACATCTGATCTCACACAAGAAACAAGACTTTTGAATCATTCTGTGCAGTTTCGATGTCTGTATTAATGATTCTATCGTAAGATCTGTCAGGTGATCAAGAAACAAACTTCCTAGTGAATATATTAATGACTATAGATAATCATTTTTCTTCACCAGATTAGTAAGCAAAGTGAAGGTGGCAGTTTTCTGTAATTTCAACATTAAAGAACTGCTGCTTTCTAAGATATTATAATGTATTAAAATGGAAGCTGATTAAGGAAGGGGCACGGTCACTTTACTGCTGTTATTTTAAAAACTTGTCTGGTGATTGTCAAGCACGTCGATATGTTTCATACCAAGACTTTTCATTGATTAAAATGTGATTTTTTCACATTATCACTTTTGAGACAAGTGTTCTCATCTTAAGTTTGAGAGTGCACGTAAGTACCTACTTTTAATAAACAAATCAGATTATATGTAAATATGTAAAATTTATTATATAACATTCAAATTATTGTAACTTATATTTAAAATAATGTAATTTCACCCATTGTTTTAAAAATCAAACCAAAATTAAATCGATGAGATAAGAAGTTTAAAAGGTTCACCTAATATTAAACTATCATAAAATTGTAAAACATTTGAGAAATGATTGAAGAAGACAATCTTTACTTATTAAAAATTGAAAGTTCATCTGAAAAAGAAACTATTATATGAAAATTAATCTGTTTATTTAAGTTTATAAAATTGATCGATTAATTAATAAATTGATGATTTTAACAATTAAAATTGTTAAATGAAATCAATATGAAAAGTTGAAACTAAACTAAAAATTAATTGGTTCAAAATTTTCTTATTAAAATAAACAAATCGGTTTGGTATTTAAAATATTGATTACACCAAAAATGTTTTCTATATTATTCATGCACAAAATAATTTGGAATGATTAACTAAAAATTTATTTAAGACATTTCTCACTTCAAGAGATAATAATTAAGAGTTTTAAGTATTAATTTATTTTGTGAAATAAAAATATACAAAAGAAACCTAGCTAGATAAAAACCGACTCTTTATGCATTCTAGTTAAGAAGGTGGCATGATATAGTCAATAAAGCAAACCCAGAAATTAGTGGTTTTCCTACTGGATGAACTAGGTTTATATACAGGAAGAAGAGTAATAAAAAAGTTTATTTGTTAATGGCAACTTCAGACCAGAACATGGGATGAGCAATGCATGCACTACAATGATTACAAGATCATGGTTACTCTTTGGCACTTCATGTCTGTTGCCTTTACACCATAATCTTTTTCCAACATATGTGCGACAGATGATAGCAATGCCATGAAGTGATTGTAAGTATTGTTATTATCCCATATCTACAGTTTCCAAAACAAGATAGCAAATGGTAGACCAACCCCATTGCAGCACACATGGCTTTCTTTTGTAGAGCATAGCTTTTAGACCCCGAATTTTTCTTAATGATGATATTAAGCATGAATTGTGATAATTGTGGTTATATGCCTTGAATTGATTAAATTGAGAACATTAGTGGATTTATTTGAGTTTAGTACGGTTGAATGAGAATTAAAAGGTAAGTTTATGAGGGCTTTTTAGGAAGTTACTTAAGTGAAAATGGATTTAGGCTTATTAAGAGGGGTATTTTGGTCTTTGACCACCCTAGGTAGGTTTAAAGAATGAATTAGAAAGAAAGAAAAAGAGAAAGAAGAGAAGAGAAGGAAGAGGAAGAGTGTCGTCGACGGTGAGAAGAGGAGAAGAGGAGAGGTTTAGCGATTTTTGAGTCTTTCGACGGATTTGAAGCTCATTCCGGATAAGTTAGCTTCGTTTCTACTTGTTATGGTTAGATTTAAACCTAGAAATGTTGGATATGTCACAGAATCGACGATTTAGGATTTTTGGGTGAAAAAGATGGGTAGATCCTTGGGTTGATGCATTTGTGCTTGATTTTGAGTTGTTAATGGGTTAGAAATGTTGCATAAGTCTTGATCTATAGCTTGGTTGTGTTGCATTTGAGATTGGGAACGAAATGAAGTCGGAAAATGCAGAAATCAAGGGTTCGGAGTCGAAGCTCGGACCCGCACGTCGCGACGTGCGCAAGAGCACGTCGCGGCGTGTGGCGTGCGGCGAATAGGTGACACGCCGCGTGCACCATGTGCACGTCACGGCGTGCACAAAAGAGATGCACGCCATGTGCACGGTGTGCACGCCGCGAAAAAGGGTCGTTCGCGCGGCGGCGTCCTTCGCCGGGCGAGCCCCGTTCGAAAGTGAGATTTTATATTTTTTGGGGATATCTTTTGGTGTAGATGTCCGATTGAGGTGATTTTGGATTCGTTGTGATCTAGAAATAAAGGACTACGAGTTGTATGAAGAAGGGAAGTTCGGAATTTGTTTCAAAGGGTTCGAGAATTTAGTTGGAAGTCGGATGGAGACCTTTACTGCTTTATTTTTTATTGTCAAGCTTTATGGAATATTTCTGCGGATTGTTGATTAAATGAAAACTTGGTTTATTATAGGGAACCAAGCTGATTTGACCCAATCGCAAGAGGAAGGACAACAGTGAGTCTGATACTCGAGCGATATAGGTGGGTAATATGTTTATGGTCATTGTGTGTATGGGCAAATTGCCTGATGTATGCTTGCTTGCATTATGTGATATTACTTGTATTGAATTACCTGAGAAATATTGAATATGCTTTTGATTATAATTATGCATGGATTGATAGGCTTTTATGGCAATGGACAAGAATGAGAATTGAGAAAATATGAAAAATGCTTTGAGCATGAATCGAATGGACTATGTGACTTGTTTGGGTAAGAGAGTTACGGATGGAGTCACGTGCACGTTGACAAGAAAGCCTTCTCCCACGCCCGCCAGGGGCAACGAGATCCTTGAGAAATCGGACTTCGGATAGTTTACGGATTTACCTTTGGGTTATCCGGATCGTTTACGGAACTCTCGAGCTAATTATTTGTGCATACACGATTGATTTGATGAGCATAACATATGATGGATTTGATAGACTTGTTGCATACTGATTGTTATGTTGAGAAACAGAAATTGCATGACCTATGATTATACGAATGTGAATTATTTGATGAATATGGATTTGTGAATATACATATATGCTTGATTGTGTGGCTCGTTGCCAATGGCTATAAACGTATATGCCACTGAGCTTCGCAGCTCACCCCATTACTCTCCCTCCTCAAAGTGCGGTCGAGACGATTGTCGACCTTGCAAGGCATCGGAAACTTCAAGCTAGTTAGAAGCCTTGTATAAGTTAGTACTTTGGTTAGCCCACCGGCATATCATCATAGAGCATACTTTTGTATTTTGGATTTTAACTTTCATTTTGTATTATGTCATACTTTGAGACTACTGGTTGAATTCCTTCGAATGACAATGGCATATGTTTTATGAATTTGAGATGATTAATGCATGTTTAGAATGCATGTGTAGAATATGTATATGTATGAGTATATGTAATGTTATACGAATCGAATGGTTCTTTGTATGGATGTTGGGATCGAGTCCGATGGTATATGGAGCGCCCATCGCAGGCGCGACCCGAGGGGCCGCCCTCGGGGATGGATTTACGGGGCCCGGGCCCAATAATAGCATTAGCTGAAAATCTAAAGCAACCTAATAGGTATGGGGACTGCCCAGTGGTGTTGTTGATAACCAAATCATGGAGTTCTAGAGCCACTTTTAGTGCAGGACAGATGGCTAACACATATTGCCCTTTGTGTTCATAACCTAGAACAACAAACATATGAGAGCAGGCACTGTTAAACACTTCTTTCCATGTCTTCGTGAATTGAAAGAGGAAAAAACAAATCAGCTCCAACTCCTGATTAATGAATTGATAGTTCAAAATAACCATATTTGATTACCTTTGGATAAGCCTCTAATCATGATATTTGACACTAAATTTAGGACTTTGAATTTCTGTCTATTAGTGCAGGACAGAAGGAGAGTCAGAAACGTGATGCCAAAGCTTTTTTTTTCATCCAACAGGTTGTGGATGAATCAATCTTTTCACACATAGTAGCAGCATCTATAGGCAAGCAAGCTTGGTCAATCTTGAACACTAAATTCTAGGGATCAACAAAGGTAATCACCATTAAGCTTCAATCATATCGATGAGAGTTTGAATTTTCTAGTATGAAAGGGAATGAATTTGTAAAAGAGTATTTGGCACGCATCTCAGCTACTGTAAGCCAAATGTGATCCTATGGTGAAAAAATCACTGATGAAACTATAGTTGTTAAGGTTCTAAAAAATTTATCCTTTGAATTTGATGATGTAGTAGCTGCAATTGAGGAGTTTAAAGATCTATCCAATTTTCTTTTGATGAATTAATGGGCTCTTTACGATCACTTAAGGTTAGGATTAACATGACAACAGTGAAAGAAGAAGAAAAAGCCTTTCAAATCTAAGGAGAAGCAGAATTCTCTAATCCACGAGGAATAGACAGAGGTTGAGGTGGATTTTGAGGAAGGGGGAGAGGTAGAAATAATTGAATGTAGTGATCGTACTATAAAAAATATGGGCATCTAGAGAAGTTTTGCGAAGCCTGAAGAAGTCAAATATGCAGAAGAAGATGATGAACAAGATGATTACTTATTTATAGTGCACACATCCAATGATAGGTTGATCAATGATGTTTGGTACCTTGATAACAAGTGTTCACATCATATGCCTAAAGACAAGTCTAAGTTTAGAGAGTTGAATGAGTCAATCAAATCACAAGTACGCTTAGGCAATGATCAACAACTACGAAACGAAGGATGTGGGACAACCATGGTTATTGTAGGTAACAAAGCAAAGTTTATCAAAGATGTGCATTATGCTCCATGTTTGGCTCACAATCTGATTAGTATGGGTTAATTAATTGAATGTGGTTACCTTGTGGTATTTGATGGTTCACGATGTGATAAAAAAAAAAGAACTTGAGAAAAGTGCTTGCTTATGCTAATATGTCTGTCAATAGAATGTTCCCTCTTATTTTTCCATAGATATAGAGGTGGCCTTTGTAAATGAGGAGCTGGACGACAGTAAGTTATGACATCTGCAGTATGTTCATTTAAACAGTAAGGATTTGTAGCTGCTGAAACATAAGCAGATGGTTAGTGGACTCCCCTTTATTGTTGAACTAAAAAAGGTATGGGACGTGTGTGAGGTTTGGAAGGAGAAGAAGGCTTTTCCTATTGAGAAATCTCGACAAGAAACCAAAGTTTTAGAGTTGGTTCATGCATATTTATGCGGTTTAATGAAGATTGAATCTCTTTTAGGAAGCATATATTTTATGTTATTTATGGATGATTGCAGTCTAATGAGTTGGATGCACTTCTTGCAATTGAAAGTAAAAACTTTTGAGCATTTCAAAAAGTTTAAAGCCTTGACAGAGAAACAAAGTGGAAAAGTTCTAAAAGTGCCCTAAACAGATCACAGTGGTGAATTCACCTCCGATGAATTAGTGACATTCTATGAGGAATAAGGCATCAAAAGGGATTTGATAGACAGGATGGAGTAATTGTTAGACCCCGAATTTTTTTTATAATGTCATTAAGCATGAATTATGTTATTTGTGTGATTGTTGCTTAGTTTGATTAAATTGGGATGATTATTGGGTAATTAAGGTTTAATTGTGGTTAAGTGAGGATTAAAATGGGTAAAAGTTTATGAGGGCATTTTGGGAAGATCGTAGGGTTGGTGAGGTTAAGGCTTGGCTCGGAATGGTAAAATGGTCTTTACCCATCCCTTAAACTTAAGTGAAGGAGTTAGAAAGAACTAGAAGAAGAAATAGAAGGAAGAAAAGAAAAGAAAGAAGAAAAGAAGAGAGGAGTGCGCCGTCGGTGAAGGAAGAAGAAGAGAAGGGAGAGTTTTGTGATTTCAGCAATTTCCGACAGTTTAACGTGATTTTCGGGTAAGTTCTGCTTGTATTAATCTTGTTTTGGTTAGATTAAACTTAGAAGAATGTAGAATGTTTGAGAATCGAAGGTTTTAGGGTTTTAGGGCAAAATGTAAAGATTTCCTTGGGTTGATGTGTTTGTGATGGATTTGAAGCTTAGAATGGGTTAGAAATGTAGTAAAGGACTTGATCTATAGTTTGGTTGTGTTGCATTTGAGTTTGGGAAAGGATTGAGGTTGGAAAATACTGGAAATCGGGTTTCGGAGTTCTTCTCCAGACCCGCACATCGCGACGTGCGTATGAACATGCCGCGGCGTGCGAGAGAGGGAAGCAACGTCGCGACGTGTAAATATTTATTCGCCGCGACGTAAGAAATTGTGTTCGTCACGGCGAAGCTCAGCGTTCGTCATGACGAAGCGTGGTTACACGTCATGACGAAGCGAGCCGTTCATGCATGGCGAGAGTGGCCTTCGTCGCGGCGAAGCCTCCTGTTCCAGCAAAAGAGATTTTTAGTATTTTGGGCATATCTTTTGGTATAGATGTCCGATTGAGGTGATTTTGGATTCGTTGTGAATTAGAGAAAAAGGACTACAGGTTGGGAGGTTCGGAAAGAATTCGAGAATTTTAGTCAGAAGTCGAATGTAGACTTATAGTACAAGGACCTTGGATTTTCACACTTATCGATTATTTGTCTTTGAACATTGTTTGATTTGGAACTTGGTTTATTATAGGGAACTAAGCTGTTTTGACCCAATCGCAAGAGGAAGGACATCAGTGAGTCTGATACTCAAGCGATACTAGGTGGGTAATATGTTTATGGTTATTGTATGTATGGGCAAATTGCCTGATGTGTGCTTGCTTGCATTATATGGCATTACTTGTATTGAATTACATGAGAAATATTGAATATGCCTTTGATTATGATTATGCATGGCTTGATAGGCCATATGGAAATGGACAAGAATGAGAATTGAGAAAAGCGTGAAAAATGCTTTGAGTATGAATCGAATGGAATATGTGATTTGTTTGGGTAAGAGAGTTACGGATGGAGTCACGTGCGTTGACATTAAAGCCTTCTCCGGCTGCCCGCTTGTGACAACGAGATCCTTGAGAAATCGGACTCGAATAGTTCTGGATTTACCTTTGGTTTATCCGGATCGTTCTGAACTCGAGCCAATTGTTTGTGCATACACGATCGATTTGTTGAGCATAACACATGATGAATTTGACAGACTTGTTGCATAATGATTGTTATGCTGAGAAATAGAAATTGCATGACCTATGTTTACATGAATGTGAATAAATTGATGACTTTTGATTTGCTAGTGATATATGTATATTGCTTGATTGTGTGGCTCGTTGCCAATGGCTATAAACGTATATGCCACTGAGCTTCGCAGCTCACCCCATTACTCTCCCCTCCTCAGGTGTAGATTGAAACGATTGTCGACCTTGCAAGGCATCGGAAACTTCAAGCTAGTTAGGAGCCTTGTATTAAGTTAGTACTTTGGTTAGCCCGCCATCATTTCATCATGGAGCATACTTTTGTATTTTTGGGATTCACTTTCATTTTGTATTGTGCTACAGTTCGAGACTACTTGGTAAATTGGAATGATGAATGTATGTTTAGAATGCATGTGTAGAATGTATGCATATGTATGAGTATATGTATTGTTATATGAATCGAATTATGTATTTGTATGGATGTTGGGATCGGGCCCGAAGGTATTTAGGCGCCCGTCTCCGGCGCAGCCCGAGGGGCCGCCTTGGGAATCGAGGATCCGGGACCCTGGCCCAACATGTTTGGTATCAGAGCGCCTAGGTTTAGGTGTTCTCGGCTTAGAATGCATAATAGGATTGTGTGATATGTGATTAAGTGTTGCATTTGATTGATTTCATTAAGTGACATGCATATCATGCATACATGTAGATTGACGTATAGCTAATCCTTAGTGTTTCCATTTGAAGGAGTACGATGCCACCTCGTAGAAGGACACGAAGAGCTATGCAAGGGTCTGCTACACCTGACTCTCCGTTTAGGGAGGAGAGAACCGATGAATCAGTAGCTCCAATGCATGTTGAGGCTTCTGTAGGGCTAGAGAGTGAGCCCATGCCTTCGCCGACTCAGGAGTCGCCAGCTATGCAGGAGCAAGTGCCTCCTTTGGATCTGAGATTATTCCAGGCCTTTACTCAGGCATTCGTGCAGGCTATGGGTCAGATGCCACAACCTTCTGTTTCAGCCCCAGTTCAGAAGGGGAGACGGTTTGACCGGTTGAGGAAGTATGGGGCAGTTGATTTCTTTGGGACATCTGATCCTGAAGAAGCCGAGACTTGGCTAAGGAAGACTGAGAGAGTGCTGGATCAGATGGAGTGTCAGGATGATGAGAGAGTCATCTATGCTGCCAGTTTGCTTCAGGGGGATGCTCTGCCTGGTGGGAGACTGCGCAGCAAACAGATGAGGCCGATAGGGTTAGCATGTGATTTCGTGGTTGCTTTTAAGAAGAAGTATCTATGCGAGGTATATGTTCAGCAGAAGAGAGAGGAGTTCCTCGGTTTGACTCGAGAGGATATGACTGTTAGCAGTATGGTAGCGGTTTACAACTATCCCGATATGCTTGAGATCGATCTTGTCTTGAGGTACTAGATGTCGCCGGTTTGAGTCAGGTCTACACTTGGCAATCAGAGAGAAGGTGATTGTGCAGAACTTTGGTAATTTTCAGCAATTTGGTTGAGGCTTTGAGGTGGAGAACATTGAGAATATCAAGAGTCGATGAACAAGAAGAGAGAGGCGGAAGCGATCTAGGAGGAGGTAGCACTAGTACTCCTATGCGGACGTGAGTGCTAGGAGCTTCCAGGCTCGATCGAGAGGAGAGGAGCGATGAGTGCGAGCCGACCTAGGCCGATGAAGACTTCTACTGTTTCTCACCAAGCCTCCACGATGGGTGGCGATAGAAGGAGATGGAGATAGGTCATTCGTCTGAAGTGTGAGCATTGGGAGATCCCATAGGAGAGTGCTTGATTGACGGGAGCTTGCTTCAACCGTGGGGAGAAGGGACACATTGCCGAGAGTGTCCTCGGCCTCCACGACAAGAGAGGTCGAATCTGACTCAGGAGAACAGAGACCATGGGACGGAGGACTGCAGCGAAGTGGGCGGTTCGAGATGCAGCAAGAGGGTGAATCTTCGGGGAGACCCAGAGGCGTGCACCAAGCTAGGGTGTTTGCTATGACTAGAGAGATGCGAGACCGCTCGGATGTAGTCACCGTGATGCAGTTGATTATTTTCGATCTTGTGATTGCTTTGATTGATCCGGGTTCCACTCACTCGTTTGTTTCCTCGAGTAGACTCGTGTGTGATAGAATTGTGAGCCCTTTGGATACTCCGCTGATGGTGAGTACTCCAATCGGCGAGTACATTATGATTAGTCAAGTGTTTAGAGGTTGTGAGATTCGCATTGGTGGAGAACTTCTAGTGGTCGATGTGATGCCACTGAAGATGGGAGGATTAGATGTGATTTTGGGTATGGATACCTTAGAGAGGTACAATGCCCGTTTGGATTGTAAACAGAAGACAGTAGAGTTTGATTTGGGTGATGGCAGAAAAGTGATGTTTATTGGGGACAGGAAAGCGAGTCCGCCTAGAATTATTTCAGCTTTGCCAGCAGAGAAGATGATGAGTAAGGGGTGTGAGGCATTTTTGGCTTATGTGATAGACTCTAGGACAGATAGAGGGAAGCTGGAGGATATTCCAGTAGTCAGGAAATTCTCGGATGTCTTTCCCGAGAAATTGCCAGGACTACCACCAGCTAGGGAAATTGAATTTCCCATCGAGCTTCAGTCGGTTGCCGATTTCAATTCCGCCTTCTGAGGATGGCTCGGCGGAATTGAAAGAGCAAGGAAGCGATTGGAGGAGTTGTTGGAGAAGGGGTATATTCGACCGAGTTCTTCACCTTGGGGAGCTCCAGTTCTTTTTGTAAAGAAGAAGGATGGATTGTTAAGGATGTGTGTGGACTATCGGAAGCTGAATCAGGTCACAGTGAAGAATAAGTATCCGCTTCCTCACATTGATGATTTGTTTGATCAATTGCAAGGAGCGAGAGTCTTCTCTAAGATAGACTTGAGATCGGGATACCATCAGTTGAGGATTAAGGAGTCAGATGTGCCGAAGTCTGCGTTTAGGACTCGGTATGGGCATTTTGAATTTTTGGTTATGCCCTTTGGATTGACGAATGCGCCTGCAGCTTTTATGGATTTGATGAATCGGGTCTTTAAGCCATTCTTGGACCAATTTATCATTGTCTTCATTGATGATATTTTGGTGTATTCCAAGAGTGATGAGGAGCATGAAGAGCATTTGAGGATTTCTTTGGAGACTTTGAGGAGGCATGAGTTGTATGTCAAATTCGATAAATGCGAATTTTGGCTGAGGGAGGTGTCATTTCTTGGACATGTGATCTCAGAACAAGGAGTTCATGTGGATCCAAGAAAGATAGAAGCTGTGGTGAATTGGGAAGCACCAAAGAATGTAGCAGAAGTGAAGAGCTTTCTGGGTTTGGCAGGCTATTACAGGAGATTCGTGGAGGGATTCTCCATGATAGCCGCTCCGATAACTAAGTTGTTGAGGAAGAATCAGAAGTTTGGTTGGAGTGATGAGTGTCAGAGGAGCTTCGAGGAGCTCAAGCGTAGATTGACGAGTGCTCCGATTCTGATTTTGCCATCGGGTGATGAAGGTTACACTGTGTATAGTGATGCGTCGAGGAAGGGTCTTGGTTGTGTTTTGATGCAAGGAAATCGGGTGATATCCTATGCTTCGAGGCAGTTGAAGCCTTATGAGTTGAATTATCCGACGCATGATTTGGAGTTAGCAGGTGTGATCTTTGCCTTGAAGATTTGGCGGCATTATCTGTATGGAGTTCAGACGAGGATCTTTACCGATCATAAGAGTCTGAAGTATTTGTTAAGCCAGAAGGAATTGAATTTAAGGCAGAGAAGGTGGATCGAGTTAGTCAAGGATTATGACTTGTTGATTGAGTATCATCCGGGTAAGGCTAATGTAGTGGCGGATGCCTTGAGCAGGAAGTCTTCGATTGCGCATGTTCGATCAGTTTATCTTCCTTTATTGGAAGAGATGGCCAAGCTTAAGATAAGCTTGAAGCAGGAGGAGTCGGAGTGTCTTCTATCTAATTTCCGTGTGAGGCTGATTCTCAGGAAAAAGGTTAGGGAATTGCAGGCTCAAGATGCAGAATTGAGTAAGCTTCGAGATGAAATTCAAAATGGCAAGGTTTCTGAGATAGAAGTGCAGGATGATGGGCTTATGAAAGTGGGAAGCAGGTTGTGCATCCCAGATGTGCAGGAGGTTAAGGCTGAGATCATGGATGAGGCACACAATGCGCCATATGCCATGCATCCAGGTAGTACCAGGATGTATCGAGACTTGAGAGAGCATTTTTGGTGGAAAGGCATGAAGAGGGATATAGCGGAATTTGTCAGCAAGTGTCTAGTGTGTCAGCAAGTCAAAGCTGAACACCAGGCACCTTCAGGCAAGTTGAGGCCGTTGCCTATTCCAGAGTGGAAGTGGCAAAGGGTGACGATGGACTTTTTGATGGGTTTGCCTAAGACCAGTAGGAAGCATGATGCCATTTGGGTGATTGTGGATAGGTTGACGAAGTCAGCTCACTTCTTGGCGATCAAGCAGACTGATTCTTTGCATGTATTAGCAAAGAAGTATATTGATGAGATAGTGAGATTGCATGGGATTCCGGATTCTATTGTGTCGGACAGAGATCCTCGGTTTACTTCGAAGTTTTGGGGCAGTTTGCAGGAAGCTTTGGGGACGAAGCTGAATTTTAGTACGGTTTTTCACCCTCAGACGGATGGTCAATCTGAGAGGACTATTCGGACTCTTGAGGGGATGCTTCGGGCTTGTGTGATGGATTTTCGAGGAGCATGAGATGAGCATTTGCCGTTGGTCGAATTTGCTTATAACAATTCGTACCATTCGAGCATTCAGATGGCTCCATATGAGGCATTGTATGGGCAGAGATGTAGGACTCCGATCTGTTGGGATGAAGAAGGAGAGAGACAATTGGAAGGACCAAAATTGATTCAGATGACAGTTGAGAAAGTAAATCTGGTTAAGCAGCGACTTAAGGCAACACAGGATAGGATGAAGAGTTATGTTGATGCTCACCAAAAGGAGATGGAGTATGACGTCGGTGAGAAAGTGTTCCTTAAGACGTCTCCTTGGAAAGGAGTGATGAGATTTGGCAAGCAGGGTAAGTTGAGTCCGAGATATGTGGGTCCTTATGAGATCCTCGAGAGGATTGGACCACTCGCCTACAGATTGGCGTTACCTCCGGAATTGTCTCAGATTCACGATGCCTTCCATGTGTCTATGTTGAGGAGGTATAGATCGAATCCTTCTCACATCATTCAGACTAGTGAGGTTCAGCTGAGGGATGATTTGAGTTATGAGAAGCAACCAGCGGAGATTTTGGATACCAAGGACAAAGTCCTCAGGAACAAGACGGTTCAATTAGTCAAAGTCCTGTGGAGGAATCATTCGGTAGAGGAGGCTACATGGGAGCCGTTGGAAGCTATGCGGGAGAAGTATCCGCACCTCTTTGATGATTCAGGTAAATTTCGAGGACGAAATTCTTTTAAGAGGGGGAGAAATGTTAGACCCTGAATTTTTTTTATAATGTCATTAAGCATGAATTATGTTATTTGTGTGATTGTTGCTTAGTTTGATTAAATTGGGAGGATTATTGGGTAATTAAGGTTTAATTGTGGTTAAGTGAGGATTAAAATGGGTAAAAGTTTATGAGGACATTTTGGGAAGATCGTAGGGTTGGTGAGGTTAAGGCTTGGCTCGGAATGGTAAAATGGTCTTTACCCATCCCTTAAACTTAAGTGAAGGAGTTAGAAAGAATTAGAAGAAGAAATAGAAGGAAGAAAAGAAAAGAAAGAAGAAAAGAAGAGAGGAGTGCGCCGTCGGTGAAGGAAGAAGAAGAGAAGGGAGAGTTTTGTGATTTTAGCAATTTCCGACAGTTTAACGTGATTTCCGGGTAAGTTTTGCTTGTATTAATCTTGTTTTGGTTAGATTAAACTTAGAAGAATGTAGAATGTTTGAGAATCGAAGGTTTTAGGGTTTTAGGGCAAAATGTAAAGATTTCCTTGGGTTGATGTGTTTGTGATGGATTTGAAGCTTAGAATGGGTTAGAAATGTAGTAAATGACTTAATCTATAGTTTGGTTGTGTTGCATTTGACTTTGGGAAAGGATTGAGGTTGGAAAATACTGGAAATAGGGTTTCGGAGTTCTTCTCCAGACCCGCACATCGCGACGTGCGTATGAACATGCCGCGGCGTGCGAGAGAGAGAAGCAACGTCGCGACGTGTAAATATTTATTCGCCGCGACGTACGAAATTGTGTTCGTCACGGCGAGCTCAGGCCTTCGTCATGACGAAGCGTGGTTACGTCATGACGAAGCGGGCCGTTCATGGCGAGAGGGGCCTTCGTCGCGACGAAGCCTCCTGTTCCAGCAAAAGAGATTTTTAGTATTTTGGGCATATCTTTTGGTATAGATGTCCGATTGAGGTGATTTTGGATTCGTTGTGAATTAGAGAAAAAGGACTACAGGTTGGGAGGTTCGAAAGAATTCAGAATTTTAGTCAGAAGTCGAATGTAGACTTATAGTACAAGGACCTTGGATTTTCACGCTTATCGATTATTTGTCTTTGAACATTGTTTGATTTGGAACTTGGTTTATTATAGGGAACTAAGCTGTTTTGACCCAATCGCAAGAGGAAGGACATCAGTGAGTCTGATACTCAAGCGATACTAGGTGGGTAATATGTTTATGGTTATTGTATGTATGGGCAAATTGCCTGATGTGTGCTTGCTTGCATTATATGGCATTACTTGTATTGAATTACATGAGAAATATTGAATATGCCTTTGATTATGATTATGCATGGCTTGATAGGCCATATGGAAATGGACAAGAATGAGAATTGAGAAAATTGTGAAAAATACTTTGAGCATGAATCGAATGGAATATGTGATTTGTTTGGGTAAGAGAGTTACGGATGGAGTCACGTGCACGTTGACATTAAAGCCTTCTCCCGGCTGCCCGCTTGTGGCAACGAGATCCTTGAGAAATCGGACTCGGATAGTTTACGAATTTACCTTTGGTTTATCCGGATCGTTTACGGAACTCTCGAGCCAATTGTTTGTGCATACACGATCGATTTGTTGAGCATAACACATGATGAATTTGACAGACTTGTTGCATAATGATTGTTATGCTGAGAAATAGAAATTGCATGACCTATGTTTACATGAATGTGAATAAATCGATGACTTTTGATTTTCTAGTGATATATGTATATTGCTTGATTGTGTGGCTCGTTGCCAATGGCTATAAACGTATATGCCACTGAGCTTCGCAGCTCACCCCATTACTCTCCCCTCCTCAGGTGCAGATTGAAACGATTGTCGACCTTACAAGGCATCGGAAACTTCAAGCTAGTTAGGAGCCTTGTATTAAGTTAGTACTTTGGTTAGCCCGCCAGCATTTCATCATGGAGCATACTTTTGTATTTTTGGGATTCATTTTCATTTTGTATTGTGCTACAGTTCGAGACTACTTGGTAAATTGGAATGATTAATGTATGTTTAGAATGCATGTGTAGAATGTATGCATATGTATGAGTATATGTATTGTTATATGAATCGAATTATGTATTTGTATGGATGTTGAGATCGGGCCCGAAAGTATTTGGGCGCCCGTCTCCGGCGCAGCCCGAGGGGCCGCCTCGGGAATCGAGGATCAGGGACCCGGGCTCAACAGTAATTGAGTAGAAGAATCGAACAATAGTTGAAATTGATCACTCAATAATGAAATCAAAAGGTCTTCCCAATAATTTATGGGCAGAAGGCGTGGCAACATATGTGTATCTCATCACTCTATCACCTATAATACCTACGTGGAATCAAACTACATATGAAGCATGGTATGTTAACAAGCCATCGATAAGCCATTTAAGTGTCTTTGGTTGTGTGTGTTATGCTTTGAGAATAGTAGACAAGCATAAATTGGAAGATAATTAAAAAACGTTTATATTTGTCAGTTACTGTTCTAATTCTAAAGCTTACCGTCTTTATGATTCAATAAAGTAGTGCATAACCATTAGTAGAAATGTAATGATTAATGAGTAGGTATCCTAGAAGTGGGAAAGCAAAGACAAGAATCAAGAAGCATCGATTGAAGAAGATGAAGAGGATTTAGTAGTTGAAGAGTAACAACACTAGTTAAATCTCATAACGCGACACCAGTAAGAACAATTTATTCATTGAGTTTGGCTTCTTCATCTAGAGCATCTACTCCTAGGGAGCACAAGAAATACAAGTCCCTCGCTTGAGACATCTACCTTTAGTTCTATTTATTGGAAATCCGATCACGGTTGAAAAAGCAATGAAAGGACAGGAATGGAAGATGTTATAGAAGATGAACAATCCATACAATGTAATTAGACATAGGAGCTAACAAACCTTCTTGAAGGTAAGAACATAACTAGATCGTTAAGATTAAATTATTGGTTGATGGAAGCATTCCAAATCACAAAGCAAGATTAGTAGTAATGGGATACAAACAAAATGCTGTGTACTATGACTAAACATTCTTTCTGACGGAAAAAGTTCAGATGATCTTGGCATTAACTGCTAAAAAAATGAAGAGTGCATCAGTTCAATGTCAAGTCAACTTTCTTGAATGGAGAACTATATGATGAAATGTATGTTGATCAGCCTCCTGGTTTTGAAAACTCAAGCAGTATTTTGGTTGAAGATGGCACTATACGGGCTTAAACAGACCTCTAGAGCACGGTACAGTAAAATCGACGAGTTCTTTCGTAACAAGGGCTTTGAGAGAAGTATGCATGAACCAAATGAGTGTGCTAAAAAACAAGGCACATATGATTTGTTGATAGTAAGTCTTCACGTTGATGACATGATTTACAATAGTTCATGAACTTAACTTATATTAGAGTTTAAGAACTCCAAGAACTCTATGATTGAGATGACAGATTTAGTGAACTGCATTATTTCTTGGGATTAGCAGTGATTCAAAGTGAGGAAGAAATCTTTATCTCTTAAGGAAATTCATCATTGATACTTTGAAGAAATACAACATGATAGATTGCAAAAAAGTTGTTAAACCTATGAATATTAACAAAAAAATTACAAGCAGAAGATGAAAGTGAGCTCGCTAATGGTTGTCAATATCAAAGTCTGATCAGATAGCTTATATACGTGACTCATTAACGTCCATATATAAGCTTCTCAGTAGGTTTTCTTTCTCGGTTCATGCATCAGCCTTCTAAGCATCATTTAGGTGTTGCTAAGAGTATCTTGCATTACTTAGTTGGGGCAAAGGATTTGGGGATATGGTACAAAAGAGCACCTTTTTTTTGCCTTAAAGGATACAGTGATAATGATTGGGTTGGAGCAGTTGACGATAGGCAAAGCACTACCAGAAACTACTTCACTTTTGGTTCATGTATTATGGCTTGGAGTTCAAAAAAGTAAGCCATCATGGCTCTTTCATTAGGTAGTGTGGTTAAGAAGAATCTTGTGTGACTTGGGTCATTAGTAAAATGGAGAAACATATTTGGTATGTTATAGTAATCTGCAGTATTGTTGGCAAAGAATCATGTTTTTCACAATAGAACCAAGTATATTGAAATTAAGCACCGCTTTATTCAAAAGCTATTAAGCAAAGAAGAAGTTCAATTGAAAAGTTACAAAATTGATCAACAAGTTGCAAATCTTTTCACCATATCATAAAAGAAGCATTAAGAATATTGTGCTCAGTTAGGACTCTCAAAATTCGAATGAAGAGGGAATGTTGGAAGGCTTAATTTGAATTTTTAGGAATATTTTATTATTCTATTAACAACAAATAAGGAGGAAGATTTTGTATCTCCTGATTGTTAGCTTAGATGTTGAGAGTTTTTAACTCTAACACACTTTTCTTCCTTAATAAATTTTTGTTAGAACGTACATCCTAAATATAGGCTATCTTTCTACTTTAATAAAACATATATACAGCAGCTACGATCAACGTCTATCTTCATCAATGTCCTTTTAATTTCTCCAACAAATTGGGTTAGTTGCATTGTTGAACTTGGTTGAAATGCATTGAATTGGGTATTGGGTTATTATGCTCCTCCTCCTCCTCTTCATCAATGTCCTCATAATTTCTCCAACACATATGGTGTAAGTGGCATTGGTGAACTGTGACATGCATTGAATTGGGTTTTTATCCTCTTCTTCTTCAACTTCTACAAAAGAGGATGAGTCATAGGTGGGCTCATTGAATTGAATTTAGTATGGAGATTTAGGGCTTCAGGCTTTAGGTAGGCTTTAGGCTGCCAAAAAATTTGGACATACTCGGATTTAGATAGCAAGATACAAACCAAATCGAAGTTCAGGCCAGACTAATGGCATTTTGCTTACAGAATTTCAGGCAATGCCATTGTCATACCATCGCCGAGGATGAAGAAGCCAAATTATTTGGTTCTTTTGCCGCGAATAACTACCGTTAAATGGCACGTCAGATTTATCAGAGTGGAACCGATCATGCATGACTTATGTGACCAATCAGCGCGTGATATTCACGTCCTTAGAGCTCGCGTCATCCTCTTACTTTAACCTTTGACGTTGTCCCATGCTGTGATTCGGGGTAGACTGTAGAGTAGCGACTAGCAACTCAACCTCGACGATTCATACACTCTCAACTCCCTCGGGTTCTCGCACACGCGCCACAACTTGACCGACTTGTCTAAACTTCCGCTGTACAATATCCACCGTTCATTTCCCTCATCGTCAGACTCGTTATCTTCTTCTACGGCCAGGCACTTAACGGGCCCACTGTGACCAGTAAGGACGGTGAGGCAAGTGTGGACGCCACCTACCTCTCTACGCCACACACATATGCTTTTATCGGCTGACCCGCTGAACACCAAATTTCCGGCGGTGGCTAGACAAAGGACGGCCACCTTGTGTCCCCGAAGGATTCCACCCTGCGATAAGTGCTTCTCATGTTCCCAGAAATTCACCAAACCGTTTGAGGAACCACAGTAAAGCACGGCGCCTGCTTCATTCACCGCCAAAGCCGTGACAGCGCTTTCTTGTTTCAGTAACCTTTGTACCAAGAAATGCTTTGTTCCTCTCCCTTGCAGCTCCCTTTTCCAAGCTTTCACTGTTCCATCTGCGGAGCCTGTGAAGACCAGGGAATCGAAGCCAACAGCTACTGAGTTTATTGCATCTTCGTGAGCGAGGACCGACTCCAGGCATTTGTAGTCTGAAACTCTCCATACTTTCAGGGTTTTATCCCATGAACCTGAGTATAGTAACCCCGCGTCTTCGTTCAAGCTGAGGCATGAAACTGCATCGAAATGTTTGATGCGTAAAACGTTGTGATGTCTGCGAACTTCTACGTAGTTCTTGGGGTTGACTGAGCTTTTGATGTAATCTTTGAACGTGGGCAAGCTTCCAATTTGCTTGTAAACTCTAGGGTTCTTGGAAGAAATTTTCCAGACTCTAATCTTCCCATCTTGATGACCGGTGAAAATCTTGTTCCCACGTATAACAATGGCTTTAACTAATCCACTGTTGGACTTAAACCACGTGAACTCTTTCAGATTCTTCCATACACGTATGTTCTTGCTGTCTGAGCCAGTGTAGAGGAGATCGCCTGACGCAGCCACAGAGTAAACGTGGCCTTCTTTACGAACAATGGATCCAATAAGTCCAAAGTTAGTGAACTTACCGTTCACAGGTGATGGTATTATCCACGGAGATTGTGCGTACGGTGAAGGTTGGTTCCAAGGGGACGAGAAGTTAGGTGATAATTCACCACTATGGGTTGGTGTTGTGCTGTGATTATTACAATACAGCCTGGGATTCATAGCAGAGTGACTATTGCAATTGTTATCGTCTTCTTGTCTTGGAAAAATCATAGCTTCTGAGTGCAAAAGAGCACCCAACTTGGGCCTGTGTGGACGCGAGTTGGTTTCTGCAACCATTGATCATGTACAAAAATGCTCCCCACCAACAACAACTCAAAAAAGAGCAAATATGGAGCTTTTACTGAAATGGGTTTTTGGATGAGAAGAAGAAGAAGAAGAAAGTGATGAGATGATGATAAATAGAATTAAAAAGGCTTGAACGAGTTTTGATTGCAGAGAATTGGAAAGGTTAGAGAGGAGCAGAGGTGTATATATATATACGAAGAGTATAAGTGACGAAGGGACAAAGGTTGGTGATCCATGGATGATGTAACCCAACACGTGTAGAGACAACAACGTAATCATTCCAAACCCGGAAACTGGTTTTTGCATGTAACCAGGAAACTAGTACTAAAACAAGAAAAAAAATAAAAAAAGATACAATTCACCGTGTTGTGCTTTGCTTGCGTTCTTCGTTTAGGATTTACACGTTACTCCATTATGGGAAATTATCACGTTGATGGTTTGCTTTCTAAAACGAAACTTGTTTCACGAGGACAAAAACAGCTGCTTTCACATTTTGTTTCAGGAAACTACGTCCACACTTCCTGGCAAAGGAAGGATTTGACCTCGGACTTGGTCAAAAACTGGAATATGAATAGTTTTTGACCACTAAACGAAGTCGTATCTTACTCCTTTTTGGTGCCATTTGGTCTTCTTGGTAGGTAAAGTTGTTCAAGCTATGTTTGCTTTCTTAGTTCCCTCTGTCTTCTTTTAACGTTTGACAACTTATCTTAAAGTTCTAATCATCTCAACTGTAATACGACCGTTACAGTGATGTTAATTGTTATAAATGCTATTATCTTAAAACTCATCACTGACTTTGGAACAGTCGAATATTAGTGGTGATTAGCATTTTCAGCTTCTAAGCATGTGCAGCGGAATCTCTTTAAATTAATACTCGGTAAATTAATAAACTCTCTAAGATAATATTTTTCTCCGGTCCCGACTTAGGATAATTAAAATTTAACAAATTTCAATGAGATAATATGTTTTTAAAATACCCTTGTGTAAATATAGGGTCCCATTAATATCACAAATTAATAATTATATAAACTTACATAAATATAACTAAGACAATTTAGTGAAATATGATTCTAGTATTGTTTGTTTTCTTAAAATTTAAGTATAGATGGAGCTCATCTCTAATTTTTCTTATTGTATCCAAAATTTTTGTGTTGTGTTCTCAAAGCGCACGAAAAATTGTGAAGAGTTCTAGGCGCTATAAGTGTTTCCTTATGTGTAATTGTTTCCAAAGATCTGTATCATCTTCAACTTCATCATCAACATTATTTTAAATGATAGTAGCCACAATTTCTTGAAACTTCATCGTGCGTAAATATGTATATTGAATGTTTTAGTAAAATTACAATAAATAATACTTAATTATTAAGAAACAATGAACATTATTTATTAGTTTTCATTAATATTATGTACAATGAATCTATGTTTGATTCATTCAATTAATATGAAACATGAATTTTCTAAGATACAAATTTTTTGATGTAATCAAAATTTAACTTCAATTAATTACAAAAATATTTTTAAATTAATAAATATTAATTTATCAATTAATTAATATCTCTATAAAATAATAAATGTCATAATCTCAACAATATTAATTTATATAAGTTTTACTGTATGTAACGTCGTTTAGGTTACCTTCAAGCCATATAAGCAAGGCCTAATCTCATTATTTCGGTTATGTTTTCATAAAACCGTACAAATCGTTGTAGAGTTTTGAAAATTCAAATCTATAGCATATTTTTGTAATCTATAAATTATGATATTAATGTAGATAATCTAACACTTGTCCTCGTGAGAGAGTCGCCATAGCCATGGCACCATGCTTCACATCACAAATGCAAAACCTTTTGCAATGGTGGCAAGCATGAAAGTCCTTTGATAACAACGTTAATTGTTTCCATCCCTTTAATTAATCCATCTTTTTCCCAGTTTGTGCTTTTTGGTATCCATTTTCCAACCTCTATCAAGTAGCTTCTAATGCTAGTCATTGTCCGTAATTATAGCTTCTAATCAAAGATTAGGGAGCCTAAATCTGCCAACCTGATGACAATTTAATGTATAGTCAATATATTTTTTAGGCCCTTAAAGGGTGTGGCTCGATGGTTGAGAGCGGAGTTTGACTTTTTTTTCTGTAGATGGAGAACTAGTTGGGCGCTGATGATGAGTCTTGGCTAAACATTGGCTACCTTGTGGAGTGAATGCAGCCAATTAGGCCTCGAAAAGATATCGCGTTTGATTAAACTACGGGTTTCCTCGAAAAGAAAAGAAAAAGTTAAACGTAACACCGATGCCGCTCTCTTTCTTGGACATAATTTGTTTGGTATAGTTGCAATTCTTAGAGATTCAAATGGTGTATTCCTTCAAGCACGAACGTACGTACAAATTTGCTAGAACTCCAACCCCAAAACTTGCTGAAGCTATTGCTATTCGGGAAGCACTTTTTTGGCTTGTCTCTTCCCAACACTACCACGTTGATCTTGAAACAGATTGTCAATATGTTTTTCATGCACTCCAGGCTAAATCTGTTTTACTATCAAAGATTAGTACTGTTTTGTCAGACTGTTTGTTCTTTACAAACCAAAACAATGGCCTATCCTTTCATTGGATTTCAAGATTATGTAATATGGTTGCTCATTCCCTCACAAAGGTGGCCACGTTTTATCCTTATCTAATGTTATGGAGTTCTACTCCTTTTTTTCTTGATAGTGCACTTGATTATGATGTTTCCAATCCTAGCACGAGACTTTAGTTTGGTTAATTGAGTCGACTTGTTTTGGTCTGGGTTAGTAAGTCCGTGATTTGGTTATTTGTACGTAATGTTAGCTAAATGAAAGTTTAATTCTCAAAAAACATTTTTTATTAGTTAAATCAAAAGTTACTTTTAGAGGTTTGGATCATTTTAAATTGTATAGAAACTAATAATATTTTTCTAGATTGAGAGTGAAATAATTAAGACATTTTAAAACAAGTGAACCTTAATTTCCACTATCCATTACAAGTAGTGATAGTGGATCATCCTTATAGCTTGTGGTGCATTATTAGGATAAAAGATATAGAAGTCTCATGTAGTTAAAAAAACTTTAGAAAGATTTTCTAATATTTAAAATTAAAAAACTCATTTCTTTTCTTTGATTCTTTCTTTTACACTTCAATTAAAAATAACGACCACACGTTTATAGTATGACTGTCAAAAGAGGGTTAATCAAATATTATTTACATGATAGTTCAATCAAATTCTTAAACTTCGAATTAAAATAATTAAATATAGCTAAAATCAATGATTTATTATAATTATCTTAAATTATTAATTTAAGTTAAATTTAACTAATTCAAATTAAGTTTAATAACTTAGTTAAGTTACCATATTAGTGACATTTGATTAGTTCATGCCTAATATTTATACTCTACATGTTTCATTATTATTTTTATCAAAATTTAAGAAAAGTATTTTAAAGAATTAAAATTGGAATAAATTTTTGCAATAATTTTAAAGATTAAGGATTTTAAATTTTTCTTGAAGTACATAAATCTTTTATCTTATATTATTAATATGAAAGGCGGATGATCGATAGTCATTTTGGTGTAAAAGACTTGAGTATTTATTAAATTAGATTAGTAATCGATTTTAGGTTTCGTTCAATATTATTTTCGGGCACTAGAAAGGAACCCTTCTTTTTATTTTATTTGAGCATGTAATTTTACTTAAATATGGCTTAAATAATTTGTTTCTCATGTATAATTACAAGGAGGAAAAGAATATATACAAATTGACATAAAGTTACTGACCATTGAATTCTTAGCATATTGAAAATCCTTGTTTGAGAATTCAATTCAAAAACAGAAAAGTGAAGGTACAACTAAGCAGAGCAGAACGAAGAAGTCATAATGTTGGTGAACCACACGACATGTACTTGAACCAGAAAGTCTCAAGCCATTTGTTCAATAAAATAAATCAAAAAAAAAGAAAATGTCAACGCCGGCTAATTGACCGTCTCCGTATCTCAGTTAACGGCCACGTAACAGTTGCCTTTCCCCAACCTCAATTGTCATCTACTTTTGTGCCACGTAAGCTTGGGTTAGATCAAACACCACCAATAGGTACCTCACGCGTCTAACTATGTCCGATTACGTCACAGTATCTGGTTTTGGATTATTAACAATATTGTTTTCAAATATGTTTATTTTTGACATAATGGATTGTAGTTTTAAACTACAAAACAAACAAAAACTCAGTTAGTTAGCAGGGGAGTTTGTTTATATTTATATTTTCATTTTCATTTTCTTCTCAAATTTAGTAAAAAAATGTTATTTATTTGAGTTTTAGTTTTGGTTTTTTCTCCAGTTTTTAAAATTATGAAAACCATAAAAGTGGTTTTCTTCATATTTTTTCATAATCTGATTTATTATTATTTAAATATATGTTATTCAATTATTTATTTTAATAAAAATTATGAATAATTTAATTCAATATTATATTTATATATTTAATAAATTTAAATTTATTATCAACAAAGTCATGACTAATTTAATTTTATTTAATTTTATATTTAAATTATATATAATTAAATTTAAAATAAATAAATATTTAAATAAAATTTGATTTAATAATTAAAATATATTTCAAATAAATATTAATTTATAAATAATATTTTAATTTTAAACTATTTATTTTATTAAAATAACATAATTTTATTAATAATTTGTTAATAAATATTACATAAGAGATTAAATAAAATTATTTAATTAAAAATAATTTATTTTAAAGTTTTGACTAAAATGTAAATATTATTAGTGATAAAATATAACTACGTAATATTAACAACTAAATAGGTTTTGTTTTTGTTTGAAAGAAAAACGAAACAAAAACAAAAGCGAAACTAAAAATTACAACAGAAAAGTAGAAGTAGGACCAAACGGCCAATAAGTTTAAGAAAGTGCAAGAAATGGAAGAAAACATGTTAGAATTTTAGTTCTGAATTTTTTCACAAGGATGTGAATAGTTATTTTTAAAAATTAGTCAAAATTAAATTAGTTAAATAAAAAGTTTAAGATTTAAAGTTTAATCTATATTAGAATGTCATACAACCAATATATAATAAAGATTAAATAAAATTGAAGTATTTAAAATAAGACTAAATAAGAAGTGAATTAAATAAGTTAAAGTTTAATTGATAAAAGAGATTGTTAAATAAAATTACGGATTATTTTGGCTCATAAAATTGATTATTTTATAAAATTTAAAATATGGTAAAAAAGACTATCTTGAGCATTAAAAAGTTGGAGTTTAATTAAAAAGGAATTATTACAGAAAACTAATTAGTTTATTATGGATCATAAAAATTGGTTATTTTATGAAAATCTACGAGTTAATTAATAAACAAACTAATTTTAATAAGAATTATTAAGGCAAATTGAGTCAAAAGTTGAATGATTCAAATATTTTGAAGTTAAATCGGTTGGTTCTTCAAAGCAATCTAATGTGAAATTGAAGTTTTGATATGAACGTGAAGATAATTTCAACTTGGAATGAACGAGAAGAAGATGATATTTCTTGTTAATTAAATAGATTATCCTTAGAGATAAGCTGGAAAAGCCATCGAACAAGCTAGTTGGTATGAGCAAAATATGCTTAAGTGGATCAATACATGTTCAGTGTATCCAAAATTTAGCTCATGCATTTCAATGTTTCACATGACCAAGAAACCTCATTGATGGGGATGGGCCATGACTCGTCATCTTCAATGGAAGCTGTAAACGATACTTTAAAATCAGATTTCAATCATTTAATGTTGGTGAAAGTTTATGGCAAGTTTCGAGAGCAACCCTTTTAACAACAAAAGTACTTAATCGCATCGAATTACATCAACAAAACTTATTGTAACTACAATGTTGTGGTAAAATTAATAATTATAATTTAAAATTTGAGTTAATATTAATATTTGTTCTAATGATATTTTAAATTGATTTTTTTCACTTTTCTATATTGTATGGAAAATTTTCATGTAATCATATCATCACTTAAAAACTTAAGGTTAAACCGATAAAACCTGAAGTTTAAGATTTATAATGTTCAATTGATATATTAAACCAGTTAAAATTATATAAATTGATAAATTTGAAAAATGATCAAACAGAATCTCCTTAGTCATTCAACATTTTAAAGTTTAATTGAAAATGAGACAGTGAAATGAAAATTAAATAGTTTATAAAAACTAATTAGTTTATAAAAATAATCGATTAATTAATAAATTAATCATTTTAATAACAAAAATTATTAAACTAAATCAAACAAAAAAATTGTTCAGTTTAAAGTTTTCACTATTAAACCAACTATACCAGTTCAATTTTAAATAAGGCCACTTGGCATTTGAATAAGGAGTGTTTTAGTTACAATTCCTCTAATAACCCAAAACCCTTAGAGAATATTATATTCTTTTTTTAATCATAGAATATTATATTCTTAAATCTCAATATCTTCTCTAGAGTGATGAAGGTATAACAAATACTAAAGTTAATAAAACGACGTGGCAAATGAAGGGCTTACTGTTATTAAATCACACCTAATGAGCGGGCATAGCATGTAATGTCACTCTCAATTATTAGATGGAAAGTATAGTCATTAACACTTGTACAAAATCCAAACTATTTTCTCAAACGTATGGAAGTCGATGCCCATTTTATATTTGTTTGAAGACAACATTATCAAAGCTAAAAGTCAGCCTAAGGAAAAGGGTCATTGAGACTCTAATCAAATTAGATGTAACACGTAATTAGTAATTGGTTTTTTTTTATAATAGTTAGTAACCTACTTAATCAGTGTACATGGCAAGTGTTAATTATTGGATTGTTGGTTAGTCAGATTTCTTGGTCATGCTACTAACATGCTAACCGAGCTTTGAGCGATTAGCTATGGACTAGATCTAGTTTGGAATCGTGAATATAGAAGAATAGTTGTAGAATCACATTCGCTTGAAGCCATCAATTTGGTCTTGAGTTCATGCATTCATATCACCCTTATTTGAATATAATTTAAGATATTAGAAATTTACTGTAGCGTGACCGAGATTGTTCTCTTGTTCATATCCTTAAATTTCTGACTTCGTCACTGCCTATAATATCAAGGAATGCAAATACTTGTCTGTTTACGGCCATCAAACATGCAGCTGTTTATGTCTCCCAGCACTGGTTTTTAAGATAGTTTATTACAACAATCTCTTAACTGATCTCACAAGAAGCAAGACTTTTGAATCATTCTGTGCAGTTTCGATGTCTATTTTAAGATCTGTCAGGTGATCAAGAAACAAACTTCTTAGCTAAATATATTGATGACTATGTGATCGCTTTTGCTTCACCAGATAAGTAAGAAAAGTAAAGGTGGCAGTTCTTTGTTGATACTTTACGGTTTCAACATTAAAGAATTGCTGCTTTCTAACATATTAAAATGGAAGATGATTAAGGAAGGGCACAAGTGTCCTCTTTAAGAATGATATTATTTAAAATTCAAATTATTGTAATTTAAGTTTAAGATAACGTAAGCACACCCAAAACGTGTTTATATGAATCATATATAAAATAATTCTGAATAATTAACTAATACTTTATTAAGACATTTGTCACTCAAGAGATGATAATTAAGAATTACAAGTATCACTTTATTTTTAAAATAAAAATAAAAAATCTCGATTAATAACATTCAGATTAAAAAGTGAAGATGATATTGTAATTTTCAATAATTAATAAAATAATATGATTGCATGTAAGCATATTTAAATGAATAATGCACAAAGATTATTGAAAATGATTAACTAAAAATTTGTCAAAATAATTATTGAGTTTGATAAATTAGGTAATTCATTTTGTGAAATGAAAAATACAAAAGAAACTTAAAAGCCGTCTCCTTATGCATTCTAGTCAAGAACGTGGCGTGATATAGTCGATAAAGCAAACCCTTAAACTAGTGGTTTTCCTACTGGATGAACTAGGTTTATACATAGGAAGAAGAGTAATAAAAAAGTTTACTTGTTAATGGCTACTTCAAACCAGAACGTGGGATGAGCAATGCATGCACTACAATGATTACAAGATTATGGTTACTCTTTGGCGAGTCCAGGTCTCCTGTCAAATTTTATAGTATTTTATTGTATCTTATGAATCTTAATTATTTATTTATGTAAATTTTGCGTGGATCCCATATAAATAAACGCGAATTTCACGTAAATAAATAGCTGAGATTCATGAGACAGAATAAGATACCATAAAATTAAATTGAAGATCTTGTCCCAGCACTTCATGTTGCCTTTACACCATAATCTTTTTCCAACATATGTGCATTCTTTGTCTTGCAATTGTTTTAGAATTTTCTTGTTAAAAGACAGCGACAGATGACAGCACAAAGACTTTGTTCCCCCATCTTCAGTACTGTGCAATGAAGTGATTGTAAGTCATGTTATTATCTCATATCCTGAAGAAGAAGCCGCCCTTGAAACCATGTCCTGATTCTGCAATTGCTCTTCAACGCCATCTATCTCAGGGAACCAACAGTAAAGGAGACCCTCCTCCATTATTGATACCTTTAAGAACTTGCATAACATCGATATCCTTCCTACCTGAGCCAAGGAACTCCACAGCTTCCAGAACAAGATAGCAAATGGTAGACCAACCCCCTTGGAGCACACATGGCTTTCTTGTGTAGAGCATAGCATTAGCACAAAAAATCTAAAGCAACCTAATATGTATAGGGACTGCCAAGTGGCGTTGTTGATAACCAAATCATGGAGTTCTAGCCACTTTTAATGCAGGACAAACGGCTAACACATATGGCCCTTTTTGGCCATAACTTAGAACAACAAACATATGAGAGCAGACGCTGTCAAACACTTCTTCGCATGTCCAACTCCTGATTAATGAATTGATAGCTCAAAATAATCATATTTGATTGCCTATGGATAAGCCTCTAATCAGGATATTTGACACCAAATTTACGATTTTGAATTTCTGTCCACCAACGTGCCAGCTCCCAACACAAATTGCATTAAATGTCAGGTCCTAAATAGACAGAAAGATCAATTATTGTAATCCACTAATCTGTAGTCATGTCACTATCTTCTTCAACCTTACTAGCTAGCTAGCTAACTCCTGTGATAAACAGATATGATATCACCATCTAGATGTAGGTTCCAGTTACGGGTTGACAAATTGAATTACCTCTAAACTCATTTGAATTCAATTAATTGAGTTGAATAAATGGGCTCAAATAAGAATTAACTAGGTAGACCAATTCGAAAAAATAACATCATTTAAATATAATTTAAACAATAATACCATTTTAGTCTTCGTTTAAATCTAATCAGAATAAACTCAGTTCTCATATTCAAGAAATTGGCATCCTAAACTTAATCAACCCTTGATTCCATATGCTTCCTTACTCCTTTAATGGAGCCTTATATTTCATTATTAACAACTGAAAGTTCTATATTGGTAAAAAATTTAGTGTAAACTATAAAAATATTGAAATTTACTTAATTTTATGATAATAATTAGAATTATCAATAATAATAATAAAATACTTAAAACTTTCATATCTAGTAAAAGTTTTAAAATAACTTGCTTGCTCAACTTGGTTTCTCTACTTGGTTTGACTCAATCTAAAGTCAATAGTTTTGATTTAAGCTAGTTGAACTTTAAGTTAAGATGGAACTTTTGTTTTAAGTTTAGAGTTTGGTTTGAGCTTAAGCTTGGATTGCACAATTAACCGACTTGAACCCGAGTATATATATATAAAAATAAAGTCAATAGTTTTGATTTAAGCTAGTTGAACTTTAAGTTAAGATGGAACTTTTGTTTTAAGTTTAGAGTTTGGTTTGAGCTTAAGCTTGGATTGCCTGATTAACAGGACTTGAACTCGAATATATATATATATATATATATATATATATATATATAATGTTATGTAACCTTAAATTATAGTCATTCATAAGCCTCCATTCCTTTGTTTCTTTCGTAGTGTTTGGATCTTGTCCGCTGGGGGCGATGGACAAACAAAGTTTTTCTGTCTTGTCGAGCGTTTGGGTAGTTGTCTCCGTCAGTTGTCCCCGTCTCCGGTGTGCAATCATAAAACGCTTGTCTTCCTAAACCCACTGACTGTAAATGGATCGTCCCGAAACAAAAGACCATTCTCTTGATTTTTACCCTCGAATCGCCTCGCTTTCTCTCGACTCCTCCTTCTTTCTCTCCGACGCCTCCTTCCTTCTCTCTGGCCTCTTCGTCTTGGCCCGAGTGGCGTTGCTCTCTTTGTGTGAACGGATCTCTATTGTCACGACTTGCAGTGGGGTTGGTCTCGCACGCCTGACGCCTTCAACTGGTAAGTTTTTTTTACCCCTCACGCTAGACGGAAATCTTTCTCTCTGATTCCTCCTTCCCTTCGTCCCAGATTCACGTTGCTCTCGCACGGTGAGCTTCTCCGAACGGATCTCTGTCGAACGAATCTCTCTCTCGGACGCCATTTCTCGTCTTCCACTGGTAAGTCCAAGATTCACGTTGTTTCCTATTCTTCCGTTTTCTCTTGAAAAGTGTCACTTTTGTTTTCCTTTTGTCTCCTGAAGAAGTGAAAGGTAAGCAAAAAAGACGCCATTTTAACTGCATGCAAACTCCATTTTTTATTTGATATCCCACATCCAAAATCCTTAATGGGTATATTTTGTTTTGATTTTGAATTGAAACAATGAGACTTCATTGGTTTTCTTTTCCTCATTTCAAGATTGCTGCTTTCTTTTTCTGTCTCATTTTGATGAATCTGATGTGTTGTGAGAGTTTGGCGTTTGGATCTGTTTGGATTATACTATGTTAATGGCATTCGTTTGGATTTGTCTGGATTTGAGATCTTGGGAATGCTATGTTAATGGCATTCGTTTTATTAACTTGCTTACATCTGGATGTAATCTGAATCTTGGGTTTTTTTATTTTCTGGTGGGCATTCATTTCCTTTTATGTTTAATACGGTTGAATTTCACTGAAGATAATAGGCTGCCATTGAAGCATTGTAGAGGAGTTGTTTCTTTCGCATAATTTGTGGATAAAATAAGGCAGAAGCCGAATGAGACTTTGTCCTGCTTTCATCTACTCATCTACCAAAGATTGATGGTTTATATTCGATCTAGTGTGGTTGCTTTTATGCTTTACGCTTCTATCTCGCATTTTTCGTATGTTGTTAGTGCATTTTCGCATCTTGTATGAAATAATGTGCGGATGAAATGATGTGCAAAGTATTCATATTCATGAACATATTTGATTCTTTGGAAATTTGAATCAAACATGGCATTATCTCGATCGATTCTTTAATGCTTCTAATGAATTGTGTTTCAATCAGGTTTGTAAAAGTAGGTACAATGACTTGCACATCGACTTGTTTCTCATGAGATAACCCAAGTAACTCTAGTGAAACAGCCATGCTCGTCAAAAGTTCAAGTTTTACTTTTGTATGTAGATGAAATTCCGGTTTAAAAAGTTATAAACAATTGTTTTGTTTATAATCGAATTATCTTGTTCTCAACTCATTAAAGTTGAATGATATACTTTAAATAATGTCATTAATAGAAGTAAGGGTGGATATCTTTTAACATAGGCTCATATGATATATAAATTTCTATTTATATCCATAATTTGCTATCAGTTATCGATTTTGCTATCAAAATGTATGTTGCATGTGCTGTTTTTTTGCTGATTATGTTAAGTGTTGTCCAAGAGATTTGTTGATTTTGGTTTGCACGAACCTTGTGTGAAGTTTGTACAATTGCGCCAATTGTACAAACTTGTTAAAACTCCTCATTCAAATCGGCATTGTCAAGTTCTTTGTTTTGAATGAGGATTAAATTCAATCCTTATCATCTTATGTACAAACACGACTTATGATGATAACAATGTATTAATACTTTGAGATAGTATTTATTTACAAACATGGATAACAGTCGTGAAGTGATAGTTAAGGCTTTGACTTTGCTTCATGAATGGAATAAGCGATTGGAATTAATGCAATGATAATATTAGTAGTGTTCGAAGTATACAGAAGGAAACGGAAGAGGAGTGAACTTGCATTAGGGAGTAGTGCTTTGACAGTGCCATCTAGGGAAGCTAATATTCATAGGATTTTGCATGAAGGTGATAGGAATAGTCGGTGGGATTTAAGGATGGGCGTTAACACATTTACGATGTTATGTGACATGCTTGAAGCACATGGGGATTAGCGAATCTCGGCCATCCGCTTATTGAAGAAAATGTGCTAATCTTCCTACGAATATTAGCACAAAATGAATCTAATAGAGTATTACAAGTAAGGTTGATGAGATCCGGAGAAACAATAAGTAGGGCATTTCATAGTGTGTTGAAGGCCGTACTGAGGCTGCATGATCGGTTATATGTTAAGCCCATACCAATTGCAGATGATTGCACAGACCCTAGATGGAAATGGTTTAAGGTTAGTAAACTTTCCTTGCAACAACAAAGTGTCTCATATCAGTATTGTAAATAACGAATGATATAACTTTGGTTTCTTGGAATTATGTTCAAAGGGTTGCCTTGGTGCCCTAGATGGGACCTACATAGATATTACGGTTGCCCAGAGAAACCCAGATACAGAGGCCGGAAAGGCAGAATATGCACAAATGTTTTAGGGGTGTGTGATAAGAACATGAACTTTGTTTATGTTCTTGCGGGATGGGAGGGTTCAGCATCGGATTCAAGGTTACGCGATCTTACGTCAGTAACGAGGAACCATGGGCTTCAAGTGCCAAGGGGTATGTAACCTCGGACTTATACACAACTTTCACAATTTCCAAATGCTTTTGATTCGAAATATGCACAATAATTAAACTATGATTTTGTGTATAGGAAATTACTACTTGGTCGATGCTGGCTATACCAACGCTCTGGATTTCTTGCACCTTTTAGAGGTACAAGATACCACATTCAAGAGTGGGCAAGAGATGGCAGGGCACCTACAAACCGAGAGGAGCTCTATAATAAGAGACACTCATCTGCTAGGAATGTGATTGACCGTGCATTTGGGCTACTGAAAAAACGATGGAAAATCTTAAGAACTCCATCTTTTTACTCACCACAACTCATGTCGCATAATTATTGCTTGCACCCATCTCGCACAACTTTATTAGGTTGAATATGGCGGAAGATCCGAAGAACATAGTTCTATGGATCCCGAGGATATGCCAATTGGGAAGATGCTTCGCTCACCACACATGATCGTGTTGAGACAAGTCTTGCATGGAGTCAATGGAGATGAATTAGCTGACGAACATGTTTGATGAATGGAGAAGCAACAATTAAATTCATACTTTCCGTTTAGAGTTTGCTTTACGAGATAATGAATTATCGATTTATTGAATGGCGATTTGATGGATTGTTTTACTCACTTCGTGACCAAAGAATTCTATATTAATCGCGTGTTACTACAAATTCCATTTTTCTTCTTCACCGTTGTAGTTGTTGTCAACTAATACGCTTTGTTAAAATAATTTGATCTTAATGGTTTCGATTGTTGTGGGATTCTTGCCATTGCGTCGAATAGGTGCAATGGCAAGAATTTAGACTGACATTGAGACAGATGCATTGGTTACCTTAATGGAGGAGGCTGTGGTAGCTGGTCAGAGGGCCGATAATGGCCAACTCAAGCCCGGTACTTTCCAACTTCTTGCTCGTCAGATGGTGGAGAAGTTTCCTGACTGTGGGATTGACAGACGATATGTCAAAAATAAGCTCAAGCGGTTGAAAGACAAATATCAAACGGCATTTGACATGTTAAATTGCAGTGGCTTTGGTTGGAATGAGTCCAAGCAATGTGTCGAGGTCGATAGCAAGCAAGTCCTTGAGGAATGGACGAGGGTAATTCAATGCTTATTGCTTTTAGAAGTGTTTGAAAAATCATTTGTATTTTGTTCGACATTTTATGTTGCTTATTTCAGAGCCACCTCAGCAGTGCTACACTCTAACAAGCCATTCACGCTCTTCCACGACTTGAAACAGTCTTTAGGCGGGACAGGCCACAGGTGGAAGAATGTGAGCATCTTGTTGATCTTGATGAGGTCCCGACACCACTTGTTGGTCTTGATGAGGGTGAAATGAAGCGAACCACCAGCCTTTGATCCAACCTTTGCGGACCTTTAGATCAACCACCTCACAAACAACTCCTCCTCCAACTACTTGAGCCGTGTCTTGGTTCCGCGCATGTTCTAGCAACAGTCTGGGAGGTCACCGTCAAAGGGAAACGTAAGATGCGGATATTGAAATGTTGGAGCGCTTGTCGACTCATTTCTTCTTGTCATTGAATCGGCAAAGAGAATGCTAACGAGCTTGCGACGCTATTGAAGGAATGAGTGGTGCGAAGTTGAGTCGCTAAACTTGTCAATTTTGGCTTCCCGTTCATGAAATTGTCGTTGCTGCGAGAAAATGGGAGTAAACCCCATTTAATGAGTGTTTATTGGGGTTTACCACCTGAGTTGAAACAGGCTTATGTTAGGAGCATTTTAGATGCAGACACATGACATGCTGTATAATTTCTTAATTTGTATGATGATGAAACAGTCAACGTGTGATGTTGGCTGATGGATGTTTGAACTATTATCTAACTTATGTATGGTTGGTTAACTGAATTTTTAATATTTGTCTTTTCCCGATGGATGATGATAATATGATTCATTTCGGTTGTCAAATATGGCCCCATATAATTTTATGTGGTCTTTCTTTGGACGTCAATGGAATTTTACCACAGTTGGGATCATGTAAAATTATTAGTTGACGAATATCCGAATGCTCGTTTCAAGGATTTCGCACATTAGTCAAGCACCCGCTTATGCCACGGGCTCATATAGGCCACCGCAACGCAATGTAGAACTTGTCCCCACCGCCATGCAATCCTTTATGCCGCTCGGTCTCACCAACAACATAACAAGTCAACAAACTTCCAACTTTGCAGGAAAACATGGCATGGGCTCTAGCATTTGCTCTCATAGTCATTGGCATAATGTTGGCAATTATGGTTCATAGCATTATTAATAAATTTTAAGTGCTTCATGTGTGATTAACTAATTATGTTATTTCGCTAGGATATGCTTAGTTGTTTGTTTTTAAGTTATGTTGACGATTAAAGTCATTAATTATATGAATGTATGTTGAACATCGATGTAATTAATTATATGAATCTTTGAGATGATGTAATATTATATATATATATATATATATATATATATATATATATAGATTAATTTGACTAAATTGTAATATATAATTTCAATTATAATACCTACAAATAATATATTAATTATATATGCTTAGATTAATTTGAATAAATTGTAATATATAATTTCAAAATAATACATACAAACTATATAGTAATAATAATATTATTATTAATTATAATAAATTTGACTACTAATAACAAATTATATAATAATAATAATAATAATAATAATAATAATAATAATAAATACAAATTATATAATAATAATAATAACAATAATAATAATAATAATATTTAGACATAATAATTATAATAATAAATTTGTATAATTATTATTAAAATTATGCTAAATATATTAATAATAATATATTTCAATAATAATAAATACAAATTATATAATAATAATAATATTAATTAGACATAATGATAATAATAATACAAATTATTGAATTACAAACCATTCATAATAAAAATACCATTGAATTACATCTTCCTAATCATATTAAATACTATGGACATATTCGCATTTACACTATTTTCTACTTCTCACAGCCTACAACCAAAACACATTTGTCACGGAAGCAGAGACAAGATTCTCTGCTACATCACCATCATACCAAATTTCTACATGCTCCAATTTACATTGGTTCGATTACTTCTAACTCTAAATTTCTTAGAGCACTAACCAAACGCAATTGTTATTACCTTGCACATAAATGACATATGGCCTTGATAATCATGCCATTCCTCACTCTCATGTCTAAAGTTAGCTTTTCACAGCAAAGATCATATTTGCACAAGATTTTTATTTTGTGAGAGAGAGAGAGAGGGCAGCAATTGTACATAATCTTTCCTTTTTGTCACAAATGAGTGATCTTATTGGTTACTCAAAGGCTCGCCATCTACATTCAAATGTATCATCAAATTCAAATTAAATTTTATAATTCATGAAAATTACTTAATATTAAGTGTAGAACTAAAGAATATTAATTAATCCCTCAAACACAAGAATTAAACACCTTATTGCATAGGCGGATAACGTAGCAGTGGAACGAGAGGAAAGGAGGAAACCCTAATTGAGCCCAAATTTGCCCCCAATTGAAGGAGCCCAATGGACACTTTTGAAAGGCATAGCCCAGTACCTGGCTTCTTGTTCCTCAAGTCGCCGGAAGAAGAAAACAGAAACAGAAGATTGAAATCGTACGGTGAAGGGAAAAGAGAAAGAAAGAAAATGGAGTTTGTATCAGAAGAAGGGAAGCGGCTTCGTGAAGAGTCCTCTACATTAATTTTGGTACATTTTTCTTTTTCATTTTCCCGGAAACTTTCCTGCCAACCAAACAGAAAGTGAGTTTCTTTTTTTCTACTTTTGCTATTAGCCTGCCTTGTCCATAGGAAACGTCGGACAGCTAGCGGTTGATCTACTTGTATCAACGACCAGAGCGGAGAGAATCGGTTACTTGGACGATCCGTACATTCTTCCCTGCGTCGGAAACGATGCCTATGGCCTGACCCCAACTGGCGAGCTGACTCTTCCTCTAGAAGGTACGAGAGATCAATCTCAGTTTTTGTTTTAGGTTTGTGGTGAGTTCGCAGTTTAGTTGATTAGTCAAATGTTTTGTTTTTTTTCCAATTTTTTGTAGCTTATCAGTCGACGGCCAAGTCGCTAATTTTTGTCCAACAACGGTCTCCTGTTATTAAGGTAATGATTTGAAGTTAGTAGTTTCTTATGATATTGCTACATTGAGAGTCTGGTTCAGTTCATGAGATATTATGTTGGCCAGTACACACACTAGTGCTTTAGTGGATCATGGAGGATGAAGTTTTCAATGCCTTTTTTATGTCTTTCATTTGTGTGGTTGTTGTTCACTTTAGAGGACTAGCTCATCAAGGGTCTGGAAATTTGTTTGTGCGTCTAACTTTCTTAAGAGTATGGGCTTATTCAGTTATGTTAACTAGTACTGGTTTCCTACTAATAGGGGAGGATGGTTGATTTTGCTAAGAACATAGCAGATTTTGCTGCTGCTAGTGGAAAGAAGCATGTCGTCGTGCTCTCTAGCTTAGACTTTGGAAGATGGCAAAATATTGACATGTCAAGGTATTTGGGGAATTACTTTAAATTTATCGTTTGATTATCAGCATTAAAAATTTGTAATTTTCCTGCATTGCCAGTTGGAGTTCCCCAATCTCACGGCAACTATGCTTTCCCCATCACCAGTTCAAATAATCACTTAATAATTTTGGAGTTTAGTTTTTCTTGGTTAGAAACTTCGCAAAATGCTCCTTTTTGTGGTTGACTTGTGTAAAAGATTATCGAGATGTGGATATGCTTGGTGTGCTGCTGGTATCTTTAGTGGCTTGAGATTATAACATCTTCCTTTCTTGAAATTTTAAAGATAGAAGATGTCGAAGTAGTTATATATTTGGAGCTTGATTATGCAATCGTTCTATTTGCCTGTAACAGTAGCTTGAACATATTGTGATCGTGATTTTTTTTTTGGCTATCAAATTAGTGGTTTGCAGATATACTACCTTTCGAGCACGAATGCTGATGGAACAGATGATTATTGTGAGAAACTTGGATGGAAAAGACTTCAGGAATATGACCCTGCTCAGAGATCTTGGAAATACCTTAGCACCTTGGCTGAAGGAAAAGCTGTTGAGGATAATATCTTTCCTGAAGATGAACTGGAAGATGAAGATTATTACCCCAGTTTACCTTTTGCAGCGCTTTTTCTTGTTTAAAGGTATTATTTTCCTAGTATAAAGAGAAGTATAATTATGCAAATGTCCTCATTTGGACTATATGCATGTCGTGCTTTATTTACAATTTCATACTGCTTTTGTAATTTTATGTAGAAAAATGTCTCTTGGTCATAGTCAATTACTTTCTGGCTGCTTTTTCTTCTGATTCTAGATCACTTCCCATACATGGATGATGTACTTTAGAAGTGAATTGTCACACTTAGCGTTGCATTCATCTTTATCTTCACTGAAAAGAGTTGAGTGAATTGTCACACTTTGCGTTGCATTCATCACTATCTTCACTGAAAAGAGTTGTTATACTGCTTCTATTTTGATCAACACATTTAATATTCCTCTTATCGGCTAATTGTTCTGTTTAGAGGACATTTAAGTTTGCAGGAATTGTGGTTTTTCTGTCAGTTTATTCTTTATATCATCTACTGGAATTAACTTATTAGAGATTCTGGGCTTTTCAATCAGGCTAAGGGTCTGAAAGTTACGTGCTTGTTATGTTATTGCTCCGAAGGAGACAACATATCTGATGCTTTTCATCTAGCTGAGGCAGCATCCAAACTTTCAAGCTTGGGTCCTATTGGTGGTCATGGTGAGTTCGATCATCTCCTTAAGGAATTTTATTCTTTAGAATCTTTTTTTCCTCTGGACAATGTGCCATTGAGGGACTTGAACCTCATTTTCTGTCAAATTACACTTTTCAATGTTATTTCACTCTCTGTTATAACATCACCGACGATGCTATTTCATCGTGTGTTTAATTCACAAACAACTAAATGAATAGTGACTTTTCCTAATGTCTTCTTTCAGGTGGTGATGGTGGTCGATGGCTGATACCAATTTCATGGCAGTCATTATATGGGCCACCGCCAGATATGTCAATGTTTTAGCCTTGATTAATTCATGAACCCAAGTTAATATCGACCATAATGCATTTTGTTTATCCAATATATATTTGTGAAGTCTTGGAATTCTGGTAACTAGAGATGGGAAAGAACTGTTGAGATATGATTTTGAGAAAACATGTTAAGAGAGGCTCAAAGTTGCACACAAACATTCTCATGTGTTTCACGACGTTGATTAATATCATCAAGAGTTCTCGAATGGTTGCTCAGTATAGATCTTTTGACATGTTTCATTCAAATGGATTACAGACACATTTTACACGATCATAAACTAGAATCCCATATGTCATGTCACATAGAAATTAAGGTTGAAGGATGAACTCGATCTTAGTTTTAAGTGTGGAGTGTGTGCATGGTGACTGGTAAAGTGTCTACGCCTTTGAATTTTAATGTTAAAATTCTCAATATGATAAAGACTATTATCATGAATTTGCATATTTATCTTTATATTATGCTTGATATATTATAGATATGTGCACTTGAATTTAGTCTTCACTTGATCCCTTGATTGTTGGTTAGTTTAATTATGTTCTCCAAATCTAATTTGAAGATTAGTTCATCAGTACATACATAAAGACAGAATTATAAGGCATAGGAAGGTTTTAATAATCATTCAACATATAACCACTTAAGTCCCCTAAACCCTTTTCATATGATTGCACATGAAAGGGTAAGTTCAAGAACTGAAAATCTATGATTCTTGTTGCTTATCCACATCAAAATTGTGAGTTAATTATACATAATCATGGATTAATCAATAATGAAATGAGGCCAATAAAGCACAATTAAGAGTCCAATTTCAGGCTCTATTGGGCTTTTCCTGAAATATCATGGACAATGCCATTTATATTATAAATGTAAAGTTATATTTGTATTATCAAAGAAAAATGATTAGGTAACGGAAATGGAGTTTTAATGTAGCTAAACTTTTAGACAAAAAATTAATTTTAAAATTATTAAAATATTCTTTATAACCTTTTAAAATTTTCTTAAATTTTGATTAAAAATAATGGAAATATTATATATAAACTAATTAATACAATTCTTAAAATTGAACCAAAATAATTAAAATTTATTTTAATTAATAACTTATTTTAATAACCTTACATTTAAATTAAATTAAAATAAATTGATTCGTGTTAAGTTTAAAAGTTAAATTAAATTATTGTATTAGTGATTTTTATTCCGTTCTAATCATCTCGTTTACTTGAAATTTAACGAATTATTTCTTCAAAATGATTTTAATTTTAAAATTTCAAAATTAAATTGATTTTCTAAAATTTATGAAACCATAATCGCAACTGATATTTTGCATATAATAAAGTATTCCCATTTATCAATTTTGTGGTTTATTAATTATTATATACGTTTGCTTATAGATTTGAAGTGAAGAACGATATGCCGACAGCGCAACAGCCGGAGGAAAGTCTTTAAAAGATAACGTGGGACCAAATGATAGATAGCGAAATGAAAAACCCTTACTTTCTGACAAATTTGTATAATTTGCAATTAAATAATAGAATTAATTGGTATCGACGTGGCACTACAGAGTATCAGTATCTGACAGTCTGTATGACTCATCCATAGCCAAACCTGACAGTCAACTCTATGGTTGTCTCTTTATGTTATGCGTCTCGTTATCTTACAGTGGTTTGCTACTTGATATTGCTCTGTCTAAAGTTAAGAGCTGGAGTCAAAGCTTGGAGCTTTGTACATTATTGTTAGTGGGAGTTCGTTAGTCAAATCAAGACATGGGAAAGAAGAGTTATTTGGAGATGAGAAGCGATCAGGAAGCTTTGAACTTGATTTCTTCTGATTGGAAAGACTTTACCTTTGCTGCTAGGAAATTGGCTAATCATGCTATAAAGCTTGGTGGGTTGGGATTTGGGACAACTTTTCTTCAATGGGTCGCTGCTGTTGCTGCTATGTATGCTTTACTACTATATTCCTTTGCATTTGTGTAATAGGATCTGTATTTCTTTGAGAGTTCTCTCAGTTCTGACATCTGAAAACCATATTCATTTTCATATGATAATTGAGTTTTGATCTGTTTCGAAAGGATAAGAAGTTCAGAACATGCATTAATGTATTCAATCTTATAACGGTCCTTACTTTTTCTACTCTAGTTACTCTTTGTTTTAGGTTACTATATTAATAGAACTATCCAGTCTTCACTGTATAGTTTTGACAGAAGAATCGTGTTATGATCTGAAATTCATCACTTGGATCTGTGATCTATCACCTTTCCCATTTCATTTTAGTTGTCATGGTCTTAGGTGAATATGCCTTCAATTGTATTCCTTTAGAGCTTAGCCTAAACTATTCCGTGTCCACTTCTGCAGCTATTTATTGATCTTGGACAAAACAAATTGGAGAACAAATATTCTTACCGGCTTATTGATTCCTTACATTTTCTTTAGTCTTCCTTCGCTTGCGTTCAATGTATTCAGGTGAATATTCATTCTCAGTAACACAAGGTTGACCTTCTTCCACCCTCTCTCAGTATTGAGTTTTCTTTTCTTGTTAACTTTTGCAGGGAGAGGTTGGAAAATGGATTGCTTTGATTGCTGTTGTATTGCGTCTTTTCTTCCCAAGACGTTTCCCAGGTAAAATGATAGATTCTTCTATCTTAAGAGGTTGAGTTGTAGCCAAATAGTGCCTCATGGTCCTGGATTCATCTTAAAGGCATAAGGAAAGGAAAAAAGAAAAGCTCCAGTCTTTTACATTGACTTGAAGTTTGTCAGCTTATGACCTTTGCATTGCCATCACAATTTGAGCAATAGTAACATTCATTTTCACCTTCTTTATTCTGGTATCCAAACAAGTATGTTGTTAGGTATATAACTAAGCAAATAGAACAAGATCTTTAAACCCCCTATGCGTCATCTTACTATTTGAGCTTTATTACAGATTGGCTGGAAATGCCAGCTGCTTTGATACTCCTAATAGTGGTGGCTCCAGCATTATTTGCAAGTACCGTGAGGAATAGCTGGATCGGTGTGGCAATATGTCTGGTCATTGCTTGTTACTTACTACAAGAGCACATCCGGGCCTCTGGCGGATTCAGAAATGCCTTCACTAAAGCTCATGGCGTATCCAATACTGTTGGCATAGTCCTTCTGTTTGTTTACCCTGCTTGGGCATTGGTACTTTATATCCTTTAAGGAGACTCAATAAATTGTTTATTGTGCTCATGTACACAACATTGCTAACTTTTCTATTCATCTTTCGCTTGGTGTGACTCAAAACTGAAATTGATCATTTGCTGTTGAGACTAAAGGCATCATTTAGTAAATTTATTGCGTTACCTTATGAAGAAGTTGTTTGCAGGATAGCTCCATGTCATGGAAACTTCACATTATCGATTGCTCATTGTTTCATTTTAGAACTGGCAAGATTTGTTATACAAATGTCAAATGCCTATAACCTGATGGTGTTCCTGCCAATTGCTTCTTTCTTCAATAGGTTGAACATTTCTGGTTATTTACAATCTGTACTGCTATGACAACTTTATACTGAACTAACTGATTTCATGAAAACAACTTTTATTTGCCACTTAAAATTGTTGACGATTTCAGAGGAAATATATAATATAAGATCAGTACTCTTGATTTATATGATCCGGCCAAGTCAAATTGAGATTTTACATACACCTTTCCATTATTGGAAATATGACTGGTACAAAGGTATTGCTATAATTATCACAGTTGTTTCTTCTTCTTAGAATTCCCAAAGAAGAATTATCTCTGATTAATGAGATGTAGTTATACGTTCATCGAAACTTTCTTTCCAGTTGGATATATACTCTAGCTTCCACATAGGAAGTTGCTCTCACAACTTCAAGTCTTTTGCTTCTCTGTACAGTTGATCAACTACGTCCTGCACACATGTTCAGCACAAGAAAATATGACATTGAAGTTATCTTTCAGACCTAGCTTGTACAAAATCTTATCAAGAGAAGGAAAAAGAGCTGTGAATTATAGCAATGTGTTGATCTTTTCCTTGTTATAGTAGCAAGATACAGGTAAGAGCTACCTTGGTAGTATCCGAGCAACTGTGGTCTTTTTATTTTGAATGTTGTGGTTACAAGGTCTCTCTCCGTGTCAAATGGATGTGATTCCAGACAAACTGCTTTTAGCATCTCAAACCCTTTCAACTGAGTAAACCATTAACATTAGTTATGGAAGCATTAGACTAAGACTGGAATAAGAGACAACAAGTAAGGATATAATCCCTTACTTGGTGTTTCTGACCAGTGCTATTAAGCTCATCTAAAACATATTTCCTTGCCTTTGATTCTTGCCGAGTCATTACTGTTTGTTGCCCAACTTTCAAGTGCCTGCTTCTCAGGGACCACCACAGCAATAAGAAATGACTCGAAACTGTTGCCATTGTTAAGAGAAGAGTCTCGAAGAGTGATGTGGCTGAAAAGGAAGCGGACTCTCTTTACTTAATAATTCAAGCCTGCCAAATCAAAATAAGTGTCCAGACAAGGAGGTCCACACAAGCTACCATACACCCATTGTTGGACTCCACACCCAAATAGCATTCCTTTACCTGCCAGTGTTTGCGGGTTATCTTTGCGACATCCAACCTAATCGATATTGTCTCTTTGGTGGAAATCGAACACCCACCTCAAGATTTTGTTTTTATGCCTTTAATGGCCTCTCTACATTAATTAGTAAACTGGATTGCCTTAAAAGGTTCTCAGATTACTCGCAGGGGTCTTCTCATCTATATACACTTCAAACCTTCATCGACCTCTCTTGAACTTCACGCCTTTAGTGACTTCGGATTAGGCTTGGCTCTCCAGATGATCGAAGTCCACATCCGTTGGTTGTGTCTTCTGGGGAAATCTAGTATCTTTGGAACTCCAAAAGCAACAAGTCGTGGCTCGATCAA